>JALPQI010024418.1:0-18104 GCA_025490895.1 Thaumatotibia leucotreta
CTACGCATGCAAGCAATGGCGCGCTTAGACAGCAAGTGTGATGAAAAAAAAAACAAAATTATTCCCGCTTGTAGAGAATTAAGGTAACCGGATTTATGTATATTTTTTGCTTACTAACTTTTGGTAAAGCTACTTACTGTGTGTTATATAAATGCGGACTGTGCCCGTATGAAGTAGGGTTAGGATAAACACAAATTACCGAGTTAGCAACTGAGATTATACCTGCGTGGTCGCGATACGAGTCTTAGTTTTTATTGTAGTTTAAGGGTGTTTGCTAACTTTTGACCCTAGTTAGTAGTGCTTAAGGGATTATACAGTTATATTATGATTATTGCAGTATTTAACGCGATTTACTCAACCACAGTGCTGATTCGAGTTACAGATTGACACAAGTTACAAAACTTACATTTTATAACTTAAGTTTAGTTTCGTACGAGTATCGACCGATTCTGTGATCGAACGTTTCGGGCTTAACGTTACACCCGTGGTCGCAGGCAGACTGGCGATAAACATATATGGACACCTTCTAGGTGCGTGGGTTTTGCGAACTACCAGCACTAGGTCATGCCCGAAACGTCAGGATAATACCCGATTAAGTCCAGTTTATCGTTCAGATATGAGTAATAATCGTAAAAGGATAAATCGATATACGAGTTACTAATTTCTTTTCCGCACGTGTACCTTACGATCTTTTTAAGTACAGATGGCCCTCCGAAGTTTAAACCCGATAAAAAATTTACTACTTCTTGCGCGTAAAAATTGCACCATCTAAAATTTATACTATAACAATGCAAGTGCAAAAAAATGAAGCTCAAACGAATTTACTTTTCGCACGTGTATCGTACGATTATTTTTCAGTACAGGTGGCCCTCTAAAGTTTCGATCTAACAAAAAATTAACCACTGTTACTCAAAAATAAGTTCTGCTAAGATTATTACTGGAAAAAATAATAATACTTCTACTCGGATCAGTGAAAAAATGGATATAACGGCCTGACACACGTCTTCAGTTTCAGAACAAACTAGCATTCACTCTCTCACCATGACGGTTCAGAATGCTAAGTTTCCCGATACCATTAAATAATTCAATCAATTTCACTTCTGACGGAAAATCACGTCAGAATTTCCCCATCAAAGTGACGCGTCACGAAAGTCGCATCTCAATATTTAAAACGTTATACGTGCCATGACATAGCCCTCCGGATTAGCAAGCTGAAGTGGCAATGGGCAGGCCACATTGCACGCAGAGCAAATGGTTGATGGGGTCGAAAAGTGCTCGAGTGGAGACCACGGCTAGGCAAACGCACCGTTTGACGTCCACCCACTAGATGAATAGACAACATGAAGGTCGCCGGGACACGTTGGATGCGGTCGCATCTAACCGGTACATGTGGAGATCCAGAGGGGAGGCCTATGTTCAGCAGTGGACGTCTTATGACTGAGATGATGATGATGATGATGATGTGCCATGGAGCGAGCCATGCTCGGTATTAAACTACAAGACCGAGTTAGAAACGTCGAAATCAGAAGTCGCGCCAAGGTAGACGTAGGGGATACGGTTACTAAACTCAAATGGAACTGGGCAGGACATGTTGCCAGGCAGAGTGACGGCAGGTTGACTAAAGTTCTCACGGATTGGTGGCCTATTTCAGGTGAAAGAGCCCCTGGGCGTCCGTTGGCTCGTTGAGTCGACGACATTCGTAAGATTGCGGGACACTTCTGGGTTAGATTGGCTCAGGACCGAGATGAGTGGCGTACTAGAAGAGAGGCCTATGCTCAGCAGTGGGCTATAAATGGCTGAAATGATGATGATGATGATGATGATTATGATGTGCCTACAGCATATTCAAAATTACAGGCTGATTTTTATTATTCGGCGTTCAAGTTTTAGAAGGTTAATTCTGAGAACTTTTAGTATGGGACGAACTTTACTATCCAATTTGAGAAAAAAAATGTGATCTTCCATACATTTCCGCCTACTAATATCTCAGGGTTTGTATGGACAGTCAGTTTTTTTTCTCGAATCGGATCCATGCCATTCCATGCGCACAAATAAAGAAAAAAAATATGGCTGACTTTCAATAGCATTTGTTGTCTTTGACACAGTCGAAACACGTTCGAAGATTTATTTTTACGTTAATACATATAAATATCAATCATTATAACTAAAAATGTATGTGAATGTAACTCAAGGTTTAAGGTTTTTTTTAAGTTGGTGATAAGATCAATATTGTCTTAAGAAAGTACGTAATTATTAAATAAATCAAGTTTATAGGTTTGTTTACATTTTTTTTTTGTTTATTACTAGGGTATGGACAATACACCATCAGATAATATATGTCCATCATGGTGCTCTGATATAATAAAATTGATAAATATCTGAACATGCACATTACTCTAAAGCCAAGATTACACCTGTAAGTTCTTACTTGGACGGAGCTATACTAAGGAATGGGAGGTAAATATCACTATCTCATTCCTAAGTATAGCTCCGTCCCTATAACTTACGTAAGAACTTACAGGTTTACGGCTGGCCTTAGGCACAATAGAGACATGCTCAGTCATTTGTGAGCACTCTAAGCGGTCCGGTATATCTGATAGCGACTGTACAATATTTTATTACTAAATACTACAAGAATTCCGATATCTTTTGGCAGTATCAGTTACGCCTCTCTTTCGTAAGGGCGTGTTCACCGCACCGATGTATTTCGGCTTTACTATCAATCAGGTTGACAATACCGACACTCAATTTTAATTGCCTCCCCATGACGGTGAGATGTGGGAAATATACTTTATCAAATAACAGGGAAAAATACCAGGTATACAGTAATGTTCTAGGCAAACTTTTTAACTAAAAATCATATTGAGATAACAATAAAGTTTTAAATGCCTCTCCATGACGGTCGGATGTGGGAAATATACTTTGCAAAATAACAGGGAAAAATAACAAGTACTAAAAAATGTTCTAGCCTAACTTCTTTAGTATCAATCAGATTGGTTGTCTCAATCATATTTTTAATGCCTCCCCATGATGGCGGGACATGGGAAATATACTTTACAAAATAACACACAAAAATGTCATGTGGGTACACAGGTAATGTTCTAGCCAAAAAAAATTGTTGGTGCCCATATATTCTCACCAGTAGGTACTAAAATTTCATAAAATCATGTACAAAACTTTATGAAAATACATAATAATTATGTAATACAAATCTTATTCAAGATTCACTATTATTGTAGTCAATTTATATTTTTTTATGTAACTAAGTCTCACTCACTATCGTTTACGTAACTTATGATCTATATATCTCGCTCACACCAATGTCCCAATACGAGCGAGTAAGTCAGACAGATGCTACTATGGTAGCAAAGCAAACACATGGTAGGGACATTCTAGACAAACAAGATCCTACCTATTATCTCGCGTTTTCCTGTAAATACAATAACTAAGTGATGATGTCAGAAATTGCCTCTGGGTACATTTATGCAGTTCTGAATAGTAGTAATATTTCTCCTCTATTATGTAGTAATTTCTGAGGGTTCTGAGATAAATTCCCTTCTTTCATCTTAGTAATTGCAACTATTCATCGTTAAACGAAATAGGTTAGATGTACGGGCAATAACTATAGTTACTTTAGCTTGGGAAACAGAATCACCAATTCCTATCTGTAATCCTGTTATTACTATCAATAGGGGACGGAGGTACGGGACACTTTGGGGTTAAAATTCTTTTGGTCAATATTTTATTGTTTTAATTTCTTTAATTTTATTCTTTTGGATTATTATTTGGATAGGATTGTAGCGAGGAAGATAAGACAATGAAACACTTGATGGGTGAATATCATACTCTCGACAGACAAATATAAAAATTCAAGAAAAAAATCGACGCTCCTATGTTAGCCCATTACTATGGAACAACAATAGAAGTGTCGTTTTTCTTTTTCTTGAGTTTTCATATTTGGTCCCGTAGTAAAAGTTGTTCAATATTTGTGAAAAAACCATGGTTTTATGCAAAGCACTTGTAGAGGAACCGGAACCAGTATTTTAGAAAAACTTCGAAATTGCCCCATATTTGAAAATATTTTATCCTCTTTTATGTACTACTATATAATATTTCATGTGATTTACAACATCGTATATTTAAATTACCTACTGCATGCAGGGACCGAAACCCGGTATTTTCTCTGTGCGTCCAATCAGATAGGTACAACTCAGCTACATACCAATATCCGTATCCTTAACCAGTGGTACCTACTTACGAGTATTTTTACTCCAAAATACTTCAACGCCCATCCCTACAAAATGAGACGCGACGACATGACAGCTCATTCCGTTAAAAGCTGTTTAAACACGAGACCTTGCCATTTGTGGCCCCAGTTAATCTGGCATAAACATGGCTTCCATCACAGACCATATAGAATAGAATACCTATGACTAGACCCCAGATTGTTGTCCCGGTGACGTCACAATAGGGTGATTTGGGGAGTAAATGGAACGGCAGAACAAAATTATACATAAATTATAAGATAAGATAATGTAAAAAATTACATATTGTGTAAATGAATACGAGATTGTACTTATTATTTTATGGTATAAATAAAGCGAATAGTTTATATCTAAGGTCAAACTTTATACACGTTTATATAGTTTGCATACTTTGATAAAATTAAGTCTAATATTTATGTACGAGTATGTTCCATTTACTGAATATAATGTGAAATAGTGGAACAAAATTATTATTCGACCGGTCAGTTTTTTGTTGAAAACTAGTAAACAAAATATATAAAAAGTTATATAGATCAATTCACTGAAACTTTTTTTTGTGAATTTATTCAAATTTATTCGGTTACGTACCTATAGTAAATGAAATTATGTTTTTTTGGTGAAACTAATATACATTTTTATCTTATCTTATAATTTATGTATCATTTTGTTCTACCGTTCCATTCACTCCCCAAATCACCCTATTGTGACGTCACCGCGACAACAATCTGGGGCTTACCTATGACCTTCTGTACCCAATCGAGATCATTTAAGTATCATATTAGCATGTACTTACGAAGATAACTAGTGCAGAATTAACAGCATTTGTGGCCCCAGTTAATTTGGTATAAACATGGTTAACATTACAGACTGTGCTGGATAGAATACCTATGATCTTCTGTACCCAATCCAGATCATTTAAGTATCATATAGCATGTACTTACGTAGATAATTAGTGCAGAATCAACACCATTTGTTGCCTCAGTTAATCTGGTATAAACATGGCTTCCAACACAGACCATATCAAATAGAATACACAAGCTTCTAGTACCTACGAAGATAATTTGTCCAGAATTACCACTAACCCAATATGACAGTGCAGTGCAGTTAATCTGCCATACTTACATATCGTCGATAGATGGTAGTACCAATTTCTCTAGCTACGAGTACGAATATATCAAAACACGCTAATTCAGATAGGACGTGTTAAGTTAAGCATTATACTATAGCCGTACCATAAGTTGCCGCTGCGATATTAACGCGGACTTACTTTCTATCCATCCCGCTCGTACCTACCTATTGTTTGTCCCTTTCGCTCATACAATTACACATTGATGAAAGGGACTTAAGTTAGGAAACTGTTATGCATAAGAATTTTCATTCGAAATGTTTGATGTCAACGACATAGGTACATCATAGTTACTTACATAATTATAGCTACGTTAGTTTACGAATTATCGAGGGTGCTTGCGGCATCTAGTAATGCATGGTCTGCGGCTACTATAATGTCAGTTGAAACACTGAAACTGTAATTTGTAACACTTAGACCCAGACATATCTAGGCATTTGAGGATACCTAAATATGTTGTAACGAGTTACGACTGTGTTCCTCGTTATGTAAACGACTCTTGTAAACTTTGATGAAACAGTCGGCAAAAGTGAGCGGGCACAGTACCTAATCAAATAGTACATTACGACACAACAGCGAAAAACATGAAATTCGAAACGAGTGGCGATGTTGTAAGACACGACCGACAGGGAGTGTTTTAAATCGACACGAGTTACGAATTTCGTTTTTGCACGTGTCTCGTACGACGTTTTTTAGTGCAGATGGCCCTCCGAAGTTTTGGACCTCACGTAAAATGACACACTTCTCGCACTAGAGCCTAAAAAGGCACCATCTGTACTAAAAATAATGTTTTCATCACACTTGCTTTCTAAGCGCGCCATTGCTTGCATGCAAGCACAGAATTAGATTTGGATAGAAGAAACGAATTCATTCATTTGTATGGCGGCCGAGCGTGTCAGATTTTGTACTGAAGTTGTTACTTGCCTATGATTTTAAATATGTCTCAGGCCCTTGAGTATTCATATTTTTTTGTGTTGTTGCAATTAATATTACTTAGGGGAGACCGGGGCAAAACGGGATAGTTAAGAGAAAAATCGACTGATTATGAAAATTATAATGTTTATTAAAAGTCTCTTACAATAAAAGCAACACTTATAGTTTTAGCAAACATATATTTTATCTTTTATGGCACTAAATCACTTATTTTTTTTGCAATTAGGAACTGTTTGTTACGTGTCGAATATCCCGTTTTGCCCCATCGTTGGGGCAAAATGGGAAACGCTATGGGGCAAAACGAGTACACCTTTAATCGGGTTGGCAACCTTCACAAATGTGTGCCTCTTCATCATCAGAATTATCAGCACATCGAGCCTTTCCCACCCGTCGTTCTAAGGTTAACTTGGGCACGTTATATGCAGCTGAAGCTCGAAGAAACCCATTATCTCTGAAAGCACTGCTCTTACTGCTTTTCTCATATCGTCCTCTTCCCATGTTTGACGTTCTGTCTAACGCTTATAATTTCGTACCATTTTAACTGCAAACAAATATAAAACAGAAATTATCAATGTACTATTTACAAATATGGGGCAAAACGGGATAGTATCCCATTTTGCCCCGACCATTTTGCCCCAACGGACAGATTTTACAAAAATATCAACAGTTCTAACCTGCGAAATAATTGTTCGTAAAAGCAACCTAAATTCGTTAGTTTTACACTGATGCAACATGTATATAGTAAGGAATAACTATAGCACTGATATTTTACCTTTATGCCCGTCGATCAAAACCAAAGAACTTCTTAGCAAATCACCAAAAATCTGTTTTTTTTTTGCTGCTCGACCAAAACAGGTAGTGACACGCACCCGCCGCTTTGACTCGTGTGAGGCGACTAAAGTTGTCGCGAATGGCGCTGTGTCGCGCTCTATTGCGCGCACCAGTTACGCACACAAGTACATTTCCCGTTCTGCCCCGAGCTTCGTTTTGCCCCGGTCTCCCCTAAGGAGGCATTCATTATTAATGTTTTTGTTCACTTCAACTTACAAAATTTGACGCCCGAAATCTGCAAGCTGCAATTAAAGACGGACAACTCAGTGGAATTCACTGAGTTCATTTGACACGCTAAGTAGATACGTTTGCTTGATCTATGGTATACAGAGTGTTTTTTTTAAGTGGGACAGTATGGGGAAATCGAAAGGAAGCTGTCTTAGGAGACATTAGCTATTTTTTTGAGATAATAATTTTGGCATTTTCAAAATTTTGGTCAAGTGCGAGTTGTACCTAAAAATTTATAAAATTGATAAAAAAATTTTTTGACGCGGATCGACGTGATTTCATGCGTAGACAATTTTATTGTATTGGATAAAAAAATCTGAACAGCAGAAGTTAGTCAAATTTAAGAAAACCATTTCTCATATTACATCCACTGTGAAGTGTCTACCTACTACTGCAAGGTCAATATTTAAAAAAGTATTACCTACACTTTTCGAACACGACATTTGAATTTGGAACGTTTTATTTAAGTTCAAAAGGATTTTAATAAGTTACATGTCGCGAGCTCATAAAGAAAAAAATAATGAAAATATCCAACAAATATCAAAATACGAATAGATACTCAATGGTCATTCCAAATTTAAAGTTTTTTTTTCTTTATGAGCTCGCGACATGTAACTTATTAAAATCCTTTTGAACTTAAATAAAACGTTCCAAATTCAAATGTCGTGTTCGAAAAGTGTAGGTAATACTTTTTTAAATATTGACCTTGCAGTAGTAGGTAGACACTTCACAGTGGATGTAATATGAGAAATGGTTTTCTTAAATTTGACTAACTTCTGGTGTTTAGATTTTTTTTATCCAATACAATAAAATTGTCTACGCATGAAATCACGTCGATCCGCGTCAAAAATTTTTTTTATTAATTTTATTAAATTTTAGGTACAACTCGCACTTGACCAAAATTCTAAAAATGCCAAAATTATTATCTCAAAAAAATAGCTAATGTCTCCTAAGACAGCTTCCTTGTATCTTCTATAGTTTTCGATTTCCCCATACTGTCCCACTTAAAAAGAACACTCTGTATATGACATCTGTGCATGCAAGTAATAGAAAAGCTGAAATTCCACTACTCATACCTCATACCGCTCAATACCCGCATATTGTTGACACCAGTGGCCTATTTCACCATAATTACAAGTGTGACAATTGTAAAATATCACTGTTACTGACGTCACAGGCCTCCGCAGGCTACGGCTACCGCTTACTATCGGACGGTCCATGTGCTTGTTGGCCACCAACATGAAATTATTACTAATAACGCTATTATATCGTTAATAAACTACTTTTTATTTTCCGAGACCCGTGACAATTGTCAAAAGGTTTAGTAAAATTTTCATTATTTATTCAATTTTCATTATTTTTTTACTGCTAAATTAAATTGTTACTTCTTTGGGTCCTGTAACACAGGGATTCCTAGCTCAGGACCCATATGCATTGTAATATTAATGTTGCTCTTTGAATAAATATATTTCATTTCATTCAATCTTGACATGAGGTTCGGCTTACGTCGGAATTTCGCTACAATTGTCGTGTTTTCTGCGACAACTGTAATTTGGCTTCGCAAAAAAGTAGTTATTTACTGCTGATTTATTAAAGTTCCTGGACCACATTTTATGTTGGTGGCAAACAAACGCACGGCCCTTCCGAAGGTAAGCGGTAACTGTAGCCTATAGACGCCCTAGATTGGAGTAACAGTAATTTTACAATTGTAGCACTTGTCAAGGTGGTGAAATTGGGCCCAGGCGTACTAAAATTAGTATATAGACGTTGTAAAAATGACCTTAACGACGGTTCGGTTTTTTCAAAACCCCTTATAAGACGAAAACGTTTACACAACTTTGAATCTCATTAAGTAAACGTTTTCATTAAAACTATTACAAGATTGTTGTATAATTTAGTCGCAAAACGTTTATTTACCATAGTAATTAGACTATTTGGTAGGATGACTAAACTATCAGATTTATAACGTTTATTTGACTAACAGGTTAACTAAAAACTACTATAAAACTCTTACATGGCTAAAGGTCGTATAACTCCTGATTTATATGACTTCTTTGCTAGTTCTTTGCTAGCTGCGTTAAACTTACGATGGCAGCTCATGGTGAGCACAGACGTGTAGAACATTACGAGCACTTCGTCCGTTTAGCAATTCCTGCTAATGACGGTACGGTATAATGGCGGAACTTAAAATTTTCAAAACGACAAGAAAACTGCGATTACATTTAATGAACGCTGTAAACTTGCTAATGTGTGGGATAAAGTTTTTCATGTAAGATTAAGTAAATGTGGAAGACATGTCATTTCTTTAAAGTGTAAAATTTTAAAGACGACTGGTGCGTTTAATCACATGCCAGCAAAGGACTAGGCGTCAAAATGGACCAAAAACCAACAGAGCTGGGAGTAGTGTCATTAAAAAGGTCTCCTTACGTACTTTATTTCATTCTATAGGTGCAAAGTTGAATTTCATTTGATACTTTTATATGAGTTAAGGCGTTCTGCGGGTACTCCCTAAGTAAATCACCGTCGTCCACACACCAATCATCATAGTATTTACTCTGATGAACTCTGATGATTGAACATTGGGCCCATATCATTTCATTGAAATAAATGTAAATACCTATATAATGACACCAATTTAAGCTCTGTTGATTTTTGGTCCACTCTCCATACAAATCTGCCGATGGTATTTTTACAATTTTTTCTTTAACTTGCATTATATCGCACAGAAGGGCGAATACTCAGCGTTTTTATTTCGTCATTGCCCTCTGCTATTATGGGTATTTAACTCTTAATGCGTCCATACCTATATATAAGATAAAATAGGAGAGGCCGTTGTCCAGCGGGGAACTGATATAGGCTGATGATGTGATGTGATAAATTTCGGTTAGAAAGTTGTTCGCTAAATAACTAAGGACGAACTGAGCATTTCTCAACTATTTAGTTTGTACATTAGGAACACTTTATTGAAAATTTCGTTATTGATTTTTCGATATTGAAAAAAATTGGTAGGCTGGTAAAGTCAATGATGCTAAGCAAGATCCACCACATTTTCCAAAATAACCTGAAATATTTGTATGAAACGTCCCTTTTTAGGATTCCGTAGCCAAAATGGCAAAAACGGAACCCTTATAGTTTCGCCATGTCCGTCTGTCCGTTTGTCCGTGTGGGGTATAATTGAATAAGTATTTTAAAAAGAAAAATGGGTCTTGAAAGAAAGTTTTTTTTCTCAAGTCTATATTTTCTGAGATAATCGCTCCAGAAGAAAAAAAAAGTGTCCTCCTACTCTAACTTTTAATCCGTAGGTCCAAAAAATATGAAAAAAATCATGAATAGTGGGCTTATAGAGTACTTTAAAATAAAACTAGAACATAATCGGCCTAGCCGTTTTTGAATAACTATGGAACGTCAACCCTACACTGAGCGTGGCCCGACATGCTCTTGGCCGGTTTTATTTGTTACCAAAAACGTATAGGACACAAAAAGTCCATAGGGACTTCCCGGGACATTTCAGGAAATGTGGTGCATCTTGCTCAGCATCATTGACTTTACCAGCCTACCAATTTTTATTCATATCGAAGACGTCATCCAAATGTAGGTACTTATACGGTCGGCTCTAATAATATGTATACAATTTTGAACCTTATGCCTTTGACATACGTCCCGAAATGTATACATATTATTAGACGTAACTGTACAATTTTTTTGAGAATTGCGCAACTAGCTTTATACTTAGATACTTAAATGTCACATCATCATCATCAGCCTATGATAGTCCACGTCACGTAGGCCTCTCCTATTAACTACGCGTATAGATAGACGCATTAGGAGGTAAATGCCCATAATCGCCACGCTGAGCAAGCGGGTAGGCAATCGCAGTAATGTGTCCACTATGATGACGCTGCTGCCCATCATCAATCTTTTATGAAATCACTAATGGTAAGTGACACTTCAATCCCTTAGTCGACTCTTACGACACCCGCAGGAGGAGTAGTGGTGACAAATGTATTCTTACTGCCGTCACCACACGGCTTACATACTTACATGTATGACGGATATTTACTCAAGCAAAGCTTCTTACAGTTTATTACGAACGTGAGAGAAAGACACATTCGTCAACTTTGCCTGACGGCCCAAGTTTTAACTTTGACGTGTAACTTTGCCACTTATGTTTAACCAGAGTGACACGTGACAGGATGAAATGGCCTGAAAATGTAACTTAAGTCAGCATTCGAGCAAAATGATTTATATTCCATAAAGGTTCGCTTGAAAATTACCACCTAGAGTAAAGCGCTTATCTCAGTCCACTGCTGGACATAGGCCTCTCCTATTATCCATGCGTATGGACGCTTTTTTTATGTGACGAAGATAGACAACTTAGCTCTCAGCCCACCTGATGGAAAGCAGGAACTGAGGCCATGGACATAGTGACCAAAAAATCGCCTATGCGCTGCCTACCCTGAGGACTTAGATGGATTGCCTCTATCTATGCCAGTAATTACACCGGCTATCTTACCCTCAAACCGAAACACAGCAGTGCAAACACTGCTATTTAGCGGCAGGTTAACGGGTAAGACGGTGGTAGCTATCCAGGCGGACCCTGTATGAGGTAGGACCAGCAAATTAGAAAGTAAATGGATATAATCTCTACGCTGGGCAAGTGAGTTGGCGATCACAGTAGTGTTTCTGCTATGATGATGATGACGCTGCTGCCCATCATCAATCTTCAATAAATGAATTTTTAGTCAGAATTCAGTCTCCTATTAGTCAACTCTTATCACACCCACGGAAAGAGTTGAGGTGGTGACAAATATGTTCTTACTGCCGTCACTACGCGGCTATATCATACTATTATCATATCATTAATAAACAAACTACAATTAGGTACAAACACACTTTTTAAAAATTATAACTGAACTAAAACTAGATAAAATCTAAAATAAAACTAAATAAAATCTAAAATAAATCTAAAACAGGCCCCTGCAGCATGGTACCCAGGACGCTGGCAGCATTTCCTCGCTGAATTGCCAAGCTAATGCGTTGAGCAAGGAAGCTGCCAGCCCTTGGGTCTCCCGTGGCGTCTCCGAGTCTCTTCAAAGACCTATCGAAGAGACTCAGAGACGCCACGGGAGACCCAAGGGCTGGCAGCTTCCTCTTTGGCGTCTCTGAGTCTCTTCAAAGACCTATCGAAGAGTCTCAGAGACGCCATGGGAGACCTAAGGGCTGGCAGCTTCCTCGCTCAACGCATTAAGGAACGGGATTATATTCGGCGCCGAGACCACTGTGTTTTGCCACCTTGGATTATCATCATCATCACTACATAGTATAAAATAAAGTCACTTTTTCTGTCCCTATGTCCCTTTGTACGCTTAAATCTTTAAAACTACTACGCAACGGATTTTGATGAGATTTTTTTTAACAGGTAGAGATTGAAGAGGAAGGTTTTTATGTAGGTATAGCACCCGTGCGAAGCCGGGGCGGGTCGCTAGTTATTGATAATTAAAAGGCACTTCAGTTAGAATATGAAATTCATGTTCTCTGATTTATTTGCTTTGAAACAATTCTCTTAATTTATTGTGCTTATTTGCATAAAGTTATTACTAATGATAATTGGAGCGATAATAACATTGTATTCATTTGAATTATTACCCACATTGCTCCCATTTTCATATTTCATAATCATTTGGGTTGACAATATTATAATCATCGATCAGCGACGGGAGAGAGCATAGCGAAATAAAAACTGGCCAAGACCATGTCGGGCAATGCTCAGTGTAGGGTTCCGTAGTTATTCAGGCAGATTATGTTAAAAATAATTTTATTTTTAAGTATTTTATAAGCCCACTAATCATGATTTCATTTTCTTAAAGTTAGAAGGGGACACAATTCTTGCGGCCCTTATTCATATTAGACAATTACGGCCCAGCCACGACATTGGTCTAAGGCGACCAGCGGCGAGCGAATCCATGAGTTGGAGCGGGATGCCGATATGGGTACGAGAGGGAGCACCATACGTTTTCCGCTAAGCCGGTCGCCTTAGACCGATGTCGTGGCCGCGGCGTTACAGCAAAATAAAAAAATCGATCCCACATTACGTGGGAGGTACCCAATTTTATTTAAATTATTTTCTTCTACCACTTTGTCTGCGGGATCACTGTGTGTAATGTATCTGTACCAATTGCAAATTTCTAGTACTAACGGCCTATGAGCTGCTAACTATGCTACTGATAGACAGACGGACTGACAGACAAACATGATGGCGAAACTATAAGGGTTCTTAGTTTACTACGGAACCCTAAAATGAGTTTCTATGTGGAATAACATAGCGTACCTAACTTAATAATTGCCTGCAGTCTCCTCTTTTCGGCAACACTAGTTATTTTAAAGAAAATGAGAATTATATTTGTAGGTTATACTTTGTTTACTAGTAAAGAATACTGTAGTTTTTATGAACTCGACTGTACACCGTCTAAGTACGGCAGTGCATTAGTCCTCCATATATCATAATGATCATCAAAACAACTTCAGAGATACCTAAGTCACTTTAGCAAATGATGAACATTTGCTACGGAACCGGCAAATGTCTCAAAGCACTTATCATGAGTTTCCGCCGTAAGTTTTATTCAGACTTACTTTCTATCCATCACGCTCATACTTGGTGCGAGGAAGAGGGATAGAATGTAAGTAGGCGTTTTCACAAACCGTTGTTGAAATCACCTTGTTATTTCAATTCGGTCAAGTTTGGACTTATTCTACTCAGGATCACGAGCTCTTTCGATTCTAACAGGAGAAAAAAAATGGCCCAAATGTTTTTTCCTTTACGATACCGTTTTTTCATAGATGTTTAATGGCGGTAGCGTAATGGAAGGAATGAAAACTGTATGAAAATTATGGGACATATTTTTTCTCGTATTAGAACAGAAAGAGCTCGTCATCCTGAGTAGAACAAGCCCAAACTTGTCCGAATTAAATAACAAGGTGATTTCAACAACGGTTTGTGAAAACGCCCAAGTTCCTGTATTAACACACTGGGTCAACTCATGGTAAGCACGCTTACTTATAAACACACAAAATTCACGAAGTAAACACT
Organism: Thaumatotibia leucotreta; assembly: GCA_025490895.1. Classification (NCBI taxonomy): domain Eukaryota; kingdom Metazoa; phylum Arthropoda; class Insecta; order Lepidoptera; family Tortricidae; genus Thaumatotibia; species Thaumatotibia leucotreta. The sequence continues at coordinate 14,471 of JALPQI010024418.1, forward strand.
AGTAGCCGTATCATGAGTTGGAAAGTAACGGTTACTTTAGGTTTTACTCGATACGTACAGAAGTCCATCGCACTCTCTCCTATAAATTAGTGCGAGCGCGAAAGAATGCTTTACGCATTGAGTAACACCTAACGTAGGTATCTCTTACTTGACAACTCATGGTACCTCATCATCATCATCAGCCTATGTTAGTCCACTGCTGGACGTAGGCCTCTCCTATTAACTATGCGTATAGACGCATTAGGAGGTAAATGCCCATAATCGCCACGCTGGGCAAGCGGATTGGCGATCGCAGTAATGTGTCCACTATGATGACGCTGCTGCCCATCATCAATCTTGTAAAATGGTCAGTGACACTTCAATCCCTTAGTCGACTCTTACGACACCCGCAGGAGGAGTTGGGGTGGTGACAAATGTATTCTTACTGCCGTCGCCACACGGCAATGGTACCTACTGTCTTATATCTATAATCTTCTATTTCATCACACTTGCTGTCTAAGCGCGCCATTGCTTGCATGCGTAGCGGGAGTAATAGAAAAGTGAAATTCCCTAGGGAGTAATAGAAATGTCAGTACGTCATAGAATAATATCTTGTCTTTAAACTTATTTTTTTGTCCGCAAGTGTTATGATAAACACTGCATGCATCACGGTCGGTAAGCGGAATACTAACTCGAGTCATTAAAAGCTTCCAAGACTCTCGTTCGTAATTCCGTACTTACCTCCCTTGATGTACAATGTATTATTAAACGAATAGCCAGTGACACTTTAATCCCTTTGAAACGACTCGCACAACACCCGATACAATAATGGCATGAAAACAATACAAAACAGTAATAATGATAATAAATTTGAATAAGTATTATTACTACTTATAAATTATACTCGTAAACGTGAAATTTTTTTTCGTAGTTTCGATCAATTTGTTTTTTCCGGGTTATACGCGTTTGCTTTACGACGTCGATGTGTACATGAACTGGCAAGCATCTGGCAAGTGCTTAAGTATTTAGCTACTTTACTAGGATAAGTGACTATACTGACTATTATAAACTTACTTGAACTACTTAGCTGTTAACGCTTACTTGCCCCTTGCTCGCCAACTTGTCCAAGTAACTTGCATGCAAGTGTCGTAAAGTACGGACGCTGCATTTCAATTTTCGTGCAACATTGTAAGAGTATTAAGTACGAGCAGTAAAATGTATACTACATAAGACTTCGTAATCTTAGTTCCGTAATTAAGGGATTCTGTACTAATTAAATTTCATTAAAATGTTGTATGAGTTGTCATTGTTGAAGAAGAAAATTGACGTTATTTCCTTAAACTGACAGGAATTTAAATCATAATTAAGTATATTCTGTTTGGTTAGGTATTTAACTAAATGTAAACAATCTTGCAGGATCTTTTTTATTGAAAACCACAAGAGAAAATAAGTTTTAGCAAATATACTATACAGCGTGGGTAGGCCCCTCACAAGGTGGACTGAAGACCTGGTGAAGGTCGCAGAAGTCCGCTAGATGCGGGTGGCACAGGACCGGTCATTGTGGCAATCTTTGGAAGAGGCCTATGTTCAGCAGTGGACGTTTTTCGGCTGATATGATATTGCGATATAACAAGGAAAAACATTTTTACTCATCACTTTATTTTACGTCAGATGAAAAATTCTAAAATAACTTAAATTCGGAAAATCTCGTCGCATCACCGATCCAATTTACTGTAACTAAAGGTCGTATTACCCCACTTTACCGTCGGTAACCCTATTACGCGGTTCCGATATCATTTGCCCAGGATAGCTCCCTTGGCTAGATTTACTCTTACCATTAGTTTTCTAATGAAGTGAAATCAATTTCAAACATGGTATTCTTATTTAGTTTGACAGATGTGTCACGGCCAAGTTCGCAAGTTTAAGTTTCCAGAAAGTCCAGCATTTTGATACTTATTTGTTAAGTAGCCTTTGCGATGAGCTTTCTGTCCATATTTAAAAATATAGAAAATAAAGCTTCGGAAACATTAATTTTCTGTAGCTGCAACTCTGTCCAACTTATATTCATGTTTCAGTAATTATGTTCCCGAAGAATTATTCATATTGGACTGAATTGCTCTTCTCACTCCATTATTAAGGTGTATTCAGACCAAACGAGCATTCGCTCATTCTATTCTCCATTCTACGAAATCAACGAATTTCTACTAATCAAGAAAATGATGTTTATGATTTTTCCTGCTAGATGTCGCTGTACCGTCTATTTAAATATCTACTTCGCGGTCTTAAAATTTTGCGATTTGGGCTCTACTTTTCACTTACGATCAGGTGGAGTGGAGCCACTTTGTTGTGCCAACATAAAAAAAAAGAACTCGTCACAATGACGTCTAGCCGGCACGTTTCATCGGTCCGACATATTATGAAAACCTCCCTTACAGAATGCGAACCGAAACATCAGACGAGATATTCAAGTTCAAACGTCAGTTGAGGAACTTTTTACTGGAAAACTGGAAAACCCATTATATTCTGTAAGTGAATTTTTTGATATTATTACGTTATATTATATAATCATTTTATATTTGGTATTATTAATTTATTTTAAACTGTAATCCTTATTACGTTTGACATCGCTTTACAAGGTTAAGTTATATAATTTTATTTTTCATTTAATTCATATCAGTTCTGACGATTCGCTTTAGGTGATAATTATAATGTATTTGCCACTTTATTGCTTACTTATATTTTGTCATTTTATGTAATTTGTATTGACGAGCATAATGTGGATTCTTATGCATTGACTACAATGTAATTAAATATAGTAATCAAAATGTTGTGTAAATTAATAAATCTAAATCTAAATTTAAATCTTAGTTAAGTCAACGTATACATCTGTGCAAAAGTGAAAGTGAATTATATTAGTGTACAATCAAGTGCTAGAGTTCTATTTTTGGGCTTTTTTACAAACTCACAAATCTAAATGTGGAATACCCATGATATAGTTGTTAATTTCAATCATGGCTATAGTTTTTCCTCATGATATTTTTCTCATCCCAATAATATAATCTAATTTAAAATTCAAACCTTCGCAAGACCGATCCAATTTACTGTAACTAAAGGTCGTATTACCCCACTTTACCGTCGGTAACCCTATTACGCGGTTCCGATATCACTTGCCCAGGATAGCTCCCTTGGCTAGATTTACTCTTACCATACGTTTTCTAATGGAATGAAATACATTTATTTCAGACAGATCAATCGTCAGTAGTAGGTATCTAAAAAAAAAAAACTAATATGGCTGACTTTCCATAGCATTTGACGTCTTACCGGTCCCATTTAAATCAAATCAAATTGTTTGTTGCACACATATCGACGCTTATCTTAAACAACTCGGTATCTCAAAATGTGTGTTTTTTCAGGAGAGAGCTTTTAAAAAAACACAAAAAATTATTACTCATAACTTTTTATTACAAAAACCAATTGGAAATCTTCTTTTAGCCATAGCATCCTTTTTTATTTGAGAATGCGAAATAACAAATATAAAATTAATAAACCGTATAATCAATACAAAAAAAACTCAAAAAAACACACAACTTAGACTTGTGCCAGCATAAAATCGAGTCGTAACTCAAAATAAGAATTTGTTTATGTGCATTAAAGT
>JALPQI010024419.1:0-10959 GCA_025490895.1 Thaumatotibia leucotreta
TACTAGCGACCCGCCCTGACTGCGCACGGGTAACTATACCTACATAAAAACCTTACTCTACCTATTAAAAAAAACATCAAAATCCGTTGCGTAATTTTAAAGATTTAAGCGTACAAAGGGACAAAGGGACAGAAAAAGTGACTTTATTTTATACTATGCAGTGATGTACATTGTTAGCAAAAACATACAGCTAATATTATTCCCCAGCCTGCCACTGGCACGTGTCAGTGAGCCCGTACTACGACGAGTGCGTGTACGACATGTGCGCGTGCGCGGGCGACGCGGCCAAGTGCCTCTGCCCCATACTGGGCGACTACGCCATGGCGTGCGCCAAGAGCGGCGTCAATATACAGTGGAGATACAATGTTAGAAGTACCAATTGCAAAAAATGTAGTGAATAAATGAGTGACTTGGGTCAAAATATTCAAGCAAATCCCTTGAACAAACTTTTTGGTCAGTCTTACAGTTGCAATTGGGTTTGCTGTCAGTACGAAAAAAGAACAATAATTTCAAATTCTCCGTGTGTTTACATGACATGTTAATGTGTGCGTGACCTCAACTCTCGTGGAACTATCTATACCTATGAAGTCTTAAATTTATAATGCATTAGCGACCCGCTCCGACTGCGCACGGGTACTATACCTACATAAAAACCTTCCTCTTGAATTACTCTACCTATTAAAAAAAATCTCAACAACGTTCGTTTCGTAGTTTTAAAGATTCAAGCGTACAAAGGGACATAGGGACAGAAAAAGTGACTTTATTTTATACTATGTAATCTCATTAAAATCCGTTGCGTAGATTTAAAGATTTAAGCGTACAAAGGGACATAGGGACAGAAAAAGTGTCTTTATTTTATACTATGTAGTGATGTACATTGTTGGCAAAAACATACAGCTAATATTGTTCCCCAGCCTGCCACTGGCACGTGTCAGTGAGCCCGTACTACGACGAGTGCGTGTACGACATGTGCGCGTGCGCGGGCGACGCGGCCAAGTGCCTCTGCCCCATACTGGGCGACTACGCCATGGCGTGCGCCAAGAGCGGCGTCAATATACAGTGGAGATACAATGTTGGAAGTACTAGTTGCAAAAAATGTAGTGAATAAATGGGTCATTGTCAGATTTAGGTTATCGTCTTTTCGGTGGACATGCCTAAAGTTAAGAAATTCCTGTACTAATTTTGGAATGAAACAATTTACGGTACAACTAGGTTCCCCGGTCTATATCCCTATGCAATCAAATCGTAACATAGATTTATAAAAGCTGTTAACTTTTGACCACCGAGTGGACAACTTTTGTTTTTCGGTCTGACAATGACCCAAATGAGTGACTTGGGTCAAAATATTCAAGCAAATCCCTTGAACAAACTTTTTGGTCAATCTTACAGTTGCAATTGGGTTTGCTGTAAGTACGAAAAAAGGACACTAATTTCAAATTCTCGGTGTGTTTACATGACATGTTAATGTGTTCGTAACCTCAACTCTCGTGGAACTATCTATACCTATGAATTCTTAAATTTATAATGTACTAGCGACCGCGCACGGGTAACTATACCTACATAAAAACCTTCCTCTTGAATTACTCTACCTATTTAAAAAAATCTCATCAAAATCCGTTGCGTAGTTTTAAAGATTTAAGCGTACAAAGGGACATAGGGACAGAAAAAGTGACTTTATTTTATACTATGTAGTGATGTACATTGTTGGCAAAAATATACAGCTAATATTGTTCCCCAGCCTGCCACTGGCACGTGTCAGTGAGCCCGTACTACGACGAGTGCGTGTACGACATGTGCGCGTGCGCGGGCGACGCGGCCAAGTGCCTCTGCCCCATACTGGGCGACTACGCCATGGCGTGCGCCAAGAGCGGCGTCAATATACAGTGGAGATACAATGTTGGAAGTACTAATTGCAAAAAATGTAGTGAATGAATGAGTGACTTGGGTCAAAATATTCAAGCAAATCCCTTGAACAAACTTTTTGGTCAATCTTAGGGCGCGGCTCCACTGAGGCAGAGAGGAGCGGAGATGTGAAAAATTAGCCAATGGACAGTGTTTCGAATTTTGAATTTGAAGAATGTAATTGGTCAATTTTGCACATCTCTCGCTCCTCTCCGCCTCAGTAAAGCCGCACCCTATCAGTTGCAATTGGGTTTGCTGTCAGTACAAAAAAACAACAATAATTTCAAATTCTCCGTGTGTTTACATGACATGTTAATGTGCGCGTGACCTCAACTCTCGTGGAACTATCTATACCTATGAAGTCTTAAGTTTATAATGTGCTAGCGACCGCGCACGGGTAACTATACCTACATAAAAACCTTCCTCTTGAATTACTCTACCTATAAAAAAAAATCTCATAAAAATCCGTTTCGTAGTTTTAAAGATTTAAGCGTACAAAGGGACAGAAAAAGTGACTTTATTTTATACTATGTAGTGATGTACATTATTGGCAAAAACATACAGCTAATATTGTTCCCCAGCCTGCCACTGGCACGTGTCAGTGAGCCCGTACTACGACGAGTGCGTGTACGACATGTGCGCGTGCGCGGGCGACGCGGCCAAGTGCCTCTGCCCCATACTGGGCGACTACGCCATGGCGTGCGCCAAGAGCGGCGTCAATATACAGTGGAGATACAATGTTGGAAATACTAATTGCAAAAAATGTAGTGAATGAATTGCGTCAAAATATTGAAGCAAATCCCTTGAACAAACTTTTTGGTCAATCTTACAGTAGGGATTATGACTGGCAAGACAAATCAGCATCTTTTTTCAAACTGTCAAAACGATCACCACTATGGAATTTTATATGAAATACTCAAAAGTGACGTCATGTTTGAATACTGCCAAATGACCTACTCTTTTAAGTTCTTTTCAATTTATTAAATAGGATTTCTGTACAAAAATTACTGCAATCTACATCTTAGTAGTAATTTCTCCGTGTATTATGTCGTGCAAAATGTTTAATAATTTATTTTAACTACAGTCATCATCCCTGTTGCAATTGGGTTTGCTGTCAGTATGAAAAAACAACAATAATTTCAAATTCTCCGTGTGTTTACATGACATGTTAATGTGTGCGTGACCTCAACTCTCGTGGAACTATCTATACCTATGAAGTCTTAAATTTATAATGCATTAGCGACCCGCTCCGACTGCGCACGGGTACTATACCTACATAAAAACCTTCCTCTTGAATTACACTACCTATTAAAAAAAAATCTCATCAAAATCCGTTGCGTAGTTTTAAAGATTTAAGCGTACAAACGGACATAGGGACAGAAAAATTGACTTTATTTTATTATTAGTGATGTACATTGTTGGCAAAAACATACAGCTAATATTGTTCCCCAGCCTGCCACTGGCACGTGTCAGTGAGCCCGTACTACGACGAGTGCGTGTACGACATGTGCGCGTGCGCGGGCGACGCGGCCAAGTGCCTCTGCCCCATACTGGGCGACTACGCCATGGCGTGCGCCAAGAGCGGCGTCAATATACAGTGGAGATACAATGTTGGAAGTACTAATTGCAAAAAATGTAGTGAATGAATTGCGTCAAAATATTGAAGCAAATCCCTTGAACAAACTTTTTGGTCAATCTTACAGTAGGGATTATGACTGGCAAGACAAATCAGCATCTTTTTTCAAACTGTCAAAACGATCACCACTATGGAATTTTATATGAAATACTCAAAAGTGACGTCATGTTTGAATACTGCCAAATGACCTACTCTTTTAAGTTCTTTTCAATTTATTAAATAGGATTGCTGTACAAAAATTACTGCAATCTACATCTTAGTAGTAATTTCTCCGTGTATTATGTCGTCCAAAATGTTTAATAATATATTTTAACTACAGTCATCATCCCTGTTGCAATTGGGTTTCCTGTCAGTACGAAAAAAGAACAATAATTTCAAATTCTCCGTGTGTTTACATGACATGTTAATGTGTGCGTGACCTCAACTCTTTTGGAACTATCTATACCTATGAAGTCTTAAATTTATAATGTACTAGCGACCCGCCCGACTTCGCACGGGTACTATACCTACATAAAAACCATACTCTACCTATTAAAAAAAATCTCATAAAAATCCGTTGCGTAGTTTTAAAGATTTAAGCGTACAAAGGGACATAGGGACAGAAAAAGTGACTTTATTTTATACTATGTAGTGTTGTACATTGTTGGCAAAAACATACAGCTAATATTGTTCCCCAGCCTGCCACTGGCACGTGTCAGTGAGCCCGTACTACGACGAGTGCGTGTACGACATGTGCGCGTGCGCGGGCGACGCGGCCAAGTGCCTCTGCCCCATACTGGGCGACTACGCCATGGCGTGCGCCAAGAGCGGCGTCAATATACAGTGGAGATACAATGTTGGAAAGTACTAATTGCAAAAAATGTAGTGAATGGATTGCGTCAAAATATTGAAGCAAATCCCTTGAACAAACTTTTTGGTCAATTTTACAGTTGCAATTGGGTTTGCTGTCAGTATGAAAAAATAACAATAATTTCAAATTGTCCGTGTGTTTACATGACATGTTAACCCGGCGAGCATGAGGTGAAAAAATGTCATTGGAAAATAGTCTTTGTCATTTTGACATAAGTGACAGGGGTGGGTATGAGATACCCTGGGTCATGCTCCCTGGGTTAATGTGCGCGTGACCTCAACTCTTTTGGAACTATCTATACCTATGAAGTCTTAAATTTATAATGTATTAGCGACCCGCCCCGACTGCGCACGGGTACTATACCTACATGAAAACCTTCCTCTTGAATTACACTACCTATTAAAAAAAAACTCATAAAAATCCGTTGCGTAGTTTTAAAGATTTAAGCGTACAAAGGGACATAGGGACAGAAAAAGTGACTTTATTTTATACTATGTAGTGTACATTGTTGGCAAAAACATACAGCTAATATTGTTCCCCAGCCTGCCACTGGCACGTGTCAGTGAGCCCGTACTACGACGAGTGCGTGTACGACATGTGCGCGTGCGCGGGCGACGCGGCCAAGTGCCTCTGCCCCATACTGGGCGACTACGCCATGGCGTGCGCCAAGAGCGGCGTCAATATACAGTGGAGATACAATGTTGGAAGTACTAATTGCAAAAAATGTAGTGAATGAATGAATGAATTGCGTCAAAATATTGAAGCAAATCGCTTGAACAAACCTTTTGGTTAATCTTAGGTTGCGGCTCCACTGAGGCGGAGAGGAGCGGAGATGTGCAAAATTAGCCAATGGACAGTGTTTCGAATTTAGAATTTGAAGAATGTAAGTAATTGGTCAATTTGCACATCTGTGCTCCTCTCCGCCTCAGTAAAGCCGCAGCCTATCAGTTGCAATTGGGTTTGCTGTCAGTACGAAAAAATAACAATAATTTCAAATTCTCCGTGTGTTCACATGACATGTTAATGTGTGCGTGACCTCAACTCTCGTGGAACTATCTATACCTATGAAATCTTAAATTTATAATGTACTAGCAACCCACCCCGGCTTCGCACGGGTATTACCTACATAAAAACCTTCCTCTTGAATTACTCTACCTATTAAAAAAAATCTCATCAAAATCCGTTGCGTAGTTTTAAAGATTTAAGCGTACAAAGGGACATAGGGACAGAAAAAGTGACTTTATTTTATACTATGTAGTGATGTACATTGTTGGCAAAAACATACAGCTAATATTGTTCCCCAGCCTGCCACTGGCACGTGTCAGTGAGCCCGTACTACGACGAGTGCGTGTACGACATGTGCGCGTGCGCGGGCGACGCGGCCAAGTGCCTCTGCCCCATACTGGGCGACTACGCCATGGCGTGCGCCAAGAGCGGCGTCAATATACAGTGGAGATACAATGTTGGAAATACTAATTGCAAAAAATGTAGTGAATGAATTGCGTCAAAATATTGAAGCAAATCCCTTGAACAAACTTTTTGGTCAATCTTACAGTAGGGATTATGACTGGCAAGACAAATCAGCATCTTTTTTCAAACTGTCAAAACGATCACCACTATGGAATTTTATATGAAATACTCAAAAGTGACGTCATGTTTGAATACTGCCAAATGACCTACTCTTTTAAGTTCTTTTCAATTTATTAAATAGGATTGCTGTACAAAAATTACTGCAATCTACATCTTAGTAGTAATTTCTCCGTGTATTATGTCGTGCAAAATGTTTAATAATTTATTTTATCTACAGTCATCATCCCTGTTGCAATTGGGTTTGCTCTCAGTACGAAAAAAGAACAATAATTTCAAATTCTCCGTGTGTTTACATGACATGTTAATGTGTGCGTGAACTCAACTCTCGTGGAACTATCTATACCTATGAAGTCTTTAATTTATAACGTACTAGCGACCCGCTCCGGTTTCGCACGGGTAACTATACCTACATAAAAACCTTAATCTACCTATAAAAAAAATCTCATAAAAATCCGTTGCGTAGTTTTAAAGATTTAAGCGTACAAAGGGACATAGGGACAGAAAAAGTGTCTTTATTTTATACTATGTAGTGATGTACATTATTGGCAAAAACATACAGCTAATATTGTTCCCCAGCCTGCCACTGGCACGTGTCAGTGAGCCCGTACTACGACGAGTGCGTGTACGACATGTGCGCGTGCGCGGGCGACGCGGCCAAGTGCCTCTGCCCCATACTGGGCGACTACGCCATGGCGTGCGCCAAGAGCGGCGTCAATATACAGTGGAGATACAATGTTGGAAGTACTAATTGCAAAAATGTAGTGAATAAATGAGTGACTTGGGTCAAAATATTCAAGCAAATCACTTGAACAAACTTTTTGGTCAATCTTACAGTTGCAATTGGGTTTGCTGTCAGTACGAAAATACAATACAATGTTGGAAGTACTAATTGCAAAAAATGTAGTGAATGAATAAATGAATTGCGTCAAAATATTGAAGCAAATCCCTTGAACAAACTTTTTGGTCAATCTTACAGTTGCAATTGGGTTTGCTGTCAGTACGAAAAAAGAACAATAATTTCAAATTCTCCGTGTGTTTACATGACATGTTAATGTGTGCGTGACCTCAACTCTCGTGGAACTATCTATACCTATGAAGTCTTAAATGTATAATGTACTAACGACCGCGCACGGGTAACTATACCTAAATAAAAACCTTCCTGTTGAATTACTCTACCTATTAAAAAAAATCTCATCAAAATCCGTTGCGTAGTTTTAAAGATTTAAGCGTACAAAGGGACATAGGGACAGAAAAAGTGACTTTATTTTATTATTAGTGATGTACATTGTTGGCAAAAACATGCAGCTAATATTGTTCCCCAGCCTGCCACTGGCACGTGTCAGTGAGCCCGTACTACGACGAGTGCGTGTACGACATGTGCGCGTGCGCGGGCGACGCGGCCAAGTGCCTCTGCCCCATACTGGGCGACTACGCCATGGCGTGCGCCAAGAGCGGCGTCAATATACAGTGGAGATACAATGTTGGAAGTACTAATTGCAAAAAATGTAGTGAATGAATTGCGTCAAAATATTAAAGCAAATCCTTTGAACAAACTTTTTGGTCAATTTTACAGTTGCAATTGGGTTTGCTGTCAGTACGAACAAAGAACAATAATTTCAAATTCTCCGTGTGTTTATATGACATGTTAATGTGTGCGTGACCTCAACTCTCGTGGAACTATCTATACCTATGAAGTCTTAAATTTATAATGTACTAGCGACCCGCCCCGGTTTCGCATGGGTACTATACCTACATAAAAACCTTACTCTACCTATTAAAAAAAAATCTCATAAAAATCCGTTGCGTAGTTTTAAAGATTTAAGCGTACAAAGGGACATAGGGACAGAAAAAGTGACTTTATTTTATACTATGTAGTGATGTACATTGTTGGCAAAAACATACAGCTAATATTGTTCCCCAGCCTGCCACTGGCACGTGTCAGTGAGCCCGTACTACGACGAGTGCGTGTACGACATGTGCGCGTGCGCGGGCGACGCGGCCAAGTGCCTCTGCCCCATACTGGGCGACTACGCCATGGCGTGCGCCAAGAGCGGCGTCAATATACAGTGGAGATATAATGTTGGAAGTACTAATTGCAAAAATGTAGTGAATAAGTGACTTGGGTCAAAATATTCAAGCAAATCCCTTGAACAAATCTTTTGGTCAATCTTACAGTTGCAATTGGGTTTGCTGTCAGTACGAACAAAGGACACTAATTGAAAATTCTCCGTGTGTTTACATGACATGTTAATGTGTGCTTGACCTCAACTCTCGTGGAACTATCTATACCTATGACACTTCACTATTAAATTTATAATGTACTAGCGACCGCGCACGGGTAACTAAAAACCTTCCTCTTGAATTACTCTACCTATTAAAAAAAATCTCATCAAAATCCGTTGCGTAGTAAAGATTTAAGCGTACAAAGGGACATAGGGACAGAAAAAGTGTCTTTATTTTATACTATGTAGTGTTGTACATTGTTGGCAAAAACATACAGCTAATATTGTTCCCCAGCCTGCCACTGGCACGTGTCAGTGAGCCCGTACTACGACGAGTGCGTGTACGACATGTGCGCGTGCGCGGGCGACGCGGCCAAGTGCCTCTGCCCCATACTGGGCGACTACGCCATGGCGTGCGCCAAGAGCGGCGTCAATATACAGTGGAGATACAATGTTGGAAGCAGGGATCGGAACCGGTTTTTTAGAAAAACCTCGATATAGCTCAATATTTTAAAATCTTTTACGCTCTTTATGTAGTATTCGACATTTTAAGTAATTATTAACATTATATTTTTCAATTACGCCATTATCAAAAAAAATATATACCGAAGAACGAAAAAGAACGGAATTCGAACCGTTCTTTTGTATGGAGCAAAAACCGCTATCCGATCCCTGGTTGGAAGTACTAATTGCAAAAAATGTAGTGAATGAATTGCGTCAAAATATTGAAGCAAATCCCTTGAACAAACTTTTTGGTCAATCTTACAGTTGCAATTGGGTTTGCTGTCAGTACGAAAAAAGAACACTAATTTCTAGTTATCCGTGTGTTTACATGACATAAATAAATAAATAAATGTACTAGCGACCCGCCCCGACTGCGCACGGGTACTATACCTATATAAAAACCTCCTCTTGAATTACTCTACCTATTAAAAAAAATCTCATCAACATCCGTTTCGTAGTTTTAAAGATTTAAGCGTACAAAGGGACATAGGGACAGAAAAGTGACTTTATTTTATACTATGTAGTGATGTACATTATTGGCAAAAACATACAGCTAATATCGTTCCCCAGCCTGCCACTGGCACGTGTCAGTGAGCCCGTACTACGACGAGTGCGTGTACGACATGTGCGCGTGCGCGGGCGACGCGGCCAAGTGCCTCTGCCCCATACTGGGCGACTACGCCATGGCGTGCGCCAAGAGCGGCGTCAATATACAGTGGAGATACAATGTTGGAAGTACTAATTGCAAAAAATGTAGTGAATGAATTGCGTCAAAATATTGAAGCAAATCCCTTGAACAAACTTTTTAGTCAATCTTACAGTTGCAATTGGGTTTGCTGTCAGTACGAAAAAAGAACAACAATTTCAAATTCTCCGTGTGTTTAGATGACATGTTAATGTGTGCGTGACCTCAACTCTCGTGGAACTATCTATACCTATGAAGTCTTAAATTTATAATGTACTAGCGACCGCGCATGGGTAACTATACCTACATAAAAACCTTCCTCTTGAAATACTCTACCTATTAAAAAAAAATCATCAAAATCCGTTGCGTAGTCTTAAAGATTTAGGGCTGATTTGTCAATCCTCAGTTAAAAGTATCCGTCAGTTAAAATTATTACCATCCTTACCTTAAGTCATCAGTCAAAAAAGGATAGAGCTAACATTTATTTGACAGATACTGTTAACTGGGGATTGAAAAATCAGTACTTAAGCGTACAAAGGGACCTAGGGACAGAAAAAGTGTCTTTATTTTATACTATGTAGTGATGTACATTGTTGGCAAAAACATACAGCTAATATTGTTCCCCAGCCTGCCACTGGCACGTGTCAGTGAGCCCGTACTACGACGAGTGCGTGTACGACATGTGCGCGTGCGCGGGCGACGCGGCCAAGTGCCTCTGCCCCATACTGGGCGACTACGCCATGGCGTGCGCCAAGAGCGGCGTCAATATACAGTGGAGATATAATGTTAAGGAGTGCGGTGAGTGCTTATAGCCTTTCTTATACATTAGTGTTCGCAAAAAAAATACTTTGATGCTTACTACTAAGAGCATATTGCGAAAACACAAATCAAATTATTTATTAACTAAATATTTTGATTTGTCAAAATTATTAGCCGCGAAAGCTGAGTACGTGGGTTCGATCCCCACCTCGGACATAGGTGATCTTGGTCGTTTTTCTTTGGTATATGACATCTAATATTTATAGCTTACTACTAAGTTTAAACGCCTCGCGAAGCCAGCATGGAATACGCTAAAGCTATTCTCATTTACAACAGGAGAATTAGGTACCATGGAAGTAATTAAATCAAATTCAACAATATTCGTTCAAAGGTTTTTAAAAATGCATTATTATAGTATTATACTCTTTTTCTTACACAATCGAAATACATTTTAACGTAATATTATCAGTTTAACTGACATTGGTTGTCACTTTGTATAGCAAATTTTACAAAACAATACGCATTTAAATAAACTTTATTATGTTCCGAGAGGTTAAGTAAACTCCATAAGTATTACGACGACACGAATTACTAACACGCTAAGTAAAACCGTGCAGTTTTTTTGTATTATCCGTTATCAATTTGTAACTAAAGCGTCTTCTATATAACAGAACTTTCGTGTACGGGAGGGCAAGAATACACCGTGTGTGCTGACAGTTGTCAACGTACGTGCTCCGACGTCGCTCTGTCAGCAAAAGGGCAATGCAAACCGTGCTGTGTTGAAGGTTGCGCCTGCCCTGTTGGTCAGGTA
>JALPQI010024420.1:0-15907 GCA_025490895.1 Thaumatotibia leucotreta
AAATGTTTAAACGATCGAAGCCAAAAACTCTAAGCATTATTTTATAAATTGGTTCTTACTTTCTTGAACACTAAACACTACTACTCTCAGTAGTAGTGTTTAGTTAGTACTACACTCAGTAATACCTAGATTACTTACTTAATATCATTGACACTGTGTAATTGTAGTATTCGACCTGAATATTTTTGTTTTTGTTAGTTAATTATTTTATATTTCTACCACTCACTCAATACTTATTGAAAATCTCGGATAAATACTTGATGATGATTATTGATATTCAATATTTACTTTTTACAAAACATATTTAATTAAGTAATAGGTAGTTAAGATTTAAGAAACAATTTTTAAATACGCAAATAAATAGTAGAAACAAATGACGAACAACATTTTCTTTCTTATAATTTCTCAAGCGTCCCGCGATCCCGCTAAGTTCATAAATAATCAAGTCAGGCCTACTACCGCGAAAATGGAAATTCGTAAATTTCGAGCATTTTTCTCTGTCACTCAAACGAAGGCGTCATTAGAGTGAGCGAGACAAATCCTCGAAATTTACGAATTTCGTTTTTGGCGGTAGGGCCGCAGAACATGGATATACAGTGTGTAAGTCTAATACGGGCGATGAATTAAACCAGGCATGGGATTCATTAGTGTAATCATAGATTACAAGGTTTTTTTAAAGTTACCCTTAATTATGACCTCACAGAATTTTTTTAAGATTATCGGAGCAGCAATGTCGGTACAAACATTTGTTATTGTTGACATGGCAGTTATGTCATCTGCTTTTGAAATTAGCTGTCAACGAGTATTTAACTCGCGTATGTTGCTCTACATTACGCGCTGAATTATTTTGTATGGAAAAATTTGTTGCTCTAATTTTAAGTAAAAGTTATTTGAATGTACTTATTACGTCGTAAACTAACACCCGTTAAGAGCTTCGCCCGTATTAGACTTACACCCTGTAGAATATTAATAGTCAGAAACTTATGTTCTGTTTAAATTTAATAATGTTACGGATTAAGCGCGTTAAAAGCAATGTCTTGAATAATTTGATTTTGTAAACTTTCGGCGAGTATCGAAAATAGGTAGTTTCTGAAATTCTCACAGCCATTTCACTCACTTCAATACCGCCACAGCTAGAGTGACAGAGCTAAACGATGTACAATTTTATCGAAGGTTTGCCGTAGGCCTCAGTAACTATGGTAACCGAATGTCAAAATACCGGTGTTTACGTATGTGCTATGCGCTTAAAATTTAGAGATAATACATGGGTATATAAGCGAATAGCTAAATAAAAAACTACTTTTGGGATTTGTCATAAACTGCCTAGTTCTAAATGTTATCTAAGACTTAATGGCTCGAACTTAGTTCACATAATTTGGTGAAAAGTTTTATCAATACGTTCGCGTGTATCAAACTTTTGTGACCTACTTAGGAGTCATTTTACATAAATACATGACCTAGAAATTATCCAGAACACGCAAATCTTTCCAGTTTTGTCTCCGCCTGAAGAAAGATCGACGCCTCTCTTTGTTCTGTTATACAATATGGGTGCTAAAATATCGCTTCCTCAGACAATGTGATAATGGAACATGGTCTCTACAACAGTCCGAAGGTAAATTTCTGTTTTTACAACGCAGTTCTGTGGCTCCTAGCTATAATGTTTACATACAACATAGTTGAATTAATTTAGCAAAAAGATCATTATGTTTGCATGTCTATTGAAATAACGTTTTTTGTTCCTCTTTTTCCTTCACCTATTTGAGTTATTTAAAGTTCATTATGAGGCTTTAAATTATATCCATCGTCGTAATTTAATACTTATGATTTACCTACACTGTATACCTAGTTCTTTTTTTATTGTGCTTAGTGGCATAACAAGTAGTCAGGGCCAGATTAAACAGGCTGGGGGCGCATAGCACATTTAATAGGCGGGCCCCTGTTTTCTTATATTCACATAGTTATAAGTATAAAAAAATGGCCTTTTTCTAGTGGCATGTTGAGCTATCCTTGCAGATGTTGAATTTAGTTCTGTTCTATTTTGAAAGATAATGATCTAATTTTGTTTCCTGCCAGCAAATTTTTGGATTTGTAGCGTGGTGTATTTATTTTAAAAATATATGTGTAAAAAAAATACATGGTACACCATTTCAAAAATGGTGATACAAGAGAATAAAACATGGTTTGGGGATAAGATCATTAGTGTAATTACTGGCATAGATAGAGAAAATCCATCTAATTCCTCAGGGTAGGCAGTGCATAGGCAATTTTCTGATTGCGATGTCCATGGGCCTCAGTTCCTACTTTCCATCAGGTGGGCTGAGAGCTCAGTTGTCTACTTTCGTCACATAAAAAATAAAAAAATGGAGCTATTACTGATTTTGAACAACTTTTAATATATGGGACCAAATATGAAAACACAAGAAAAAAATTAATGCTGCCATACATTTTGGTCAACCTATCATAGCCCATTTCTATAAAACAACAATGGAAGTGCTATTTTTCTTTTGTTTTCATATCTGGTCCCATGGTCCATTGGTTCAAAATCATTAATAGATTCATGTTTTACTATCGTGTATTACCATTTTTTAACACCCTGTATATTTTTGTGGATCCACTCAAATTGCTTTATTACATTTTTTCAAGTATTTATTTCTTTGATATATGACATTTAACATTTATAATAATCAATTAATTTAACTATAAAGCTCAAGTTATCTAATTCCTCAGACATCATCACAAAGAAAGTCAAAGAAATGTTTAGCTCACATCAGTCCCGAGAAGCAAACAATCTCCGGTAACTTCACGTTAGACCACAGATTGTTTGATATAAGGCGATCAGAGAAACGGGCGAGTATGAGACGGGACATTCTGAACACAGTTATGAAGAGGACGGAGTCAAGACTGCTGGACGGAACGGATGAGGTTCCTTGTAAGCTGGTGGATGAAAATCCGTTGTATGAAGACCCTCGGGATGTTATTGCTGGTATGGTTAAAAAATTAAGTTTTAGTTTTATATGCTTTATTACCAGGTCGTCGCTCCATCTTGTGGGGGGCCTTCCCACGCTGCGCCGTCCAGTGCGTGGTCGCCACTCGAGAACACGCCGTCCCCACCGGTCATCGGTCCTCCGGGCAATATGGCCAGCCCACTGCCAATTGGCTGATGATGATGATGATGCTTTATTACCTAATAGAATCATCATCATCATATCAGCTGAAAGACGTCCACTGCTGAACATAGGCCTCCCCCAAAGATTGCCACAATGACCGGTCCTGCGCCATCCGCATCCAGCGGACTCCTGCGACCTTTACCACGTCATCAGTCCACCTTGTGGGGGGCCTACCCACGCTGTATCTTCCGTTACGTAGCCGCCACTCGATATTACAAAAACAGAACAAAATATAAAGTAATCACATTTTAGATAGTACCATTCTATTGCTAATCTGTTTTAAATATATTTGGTTATTTTTATTTCCATAGCTTAAACTTTTTCAATTCTTACATTTTATAATTTTCCAATGATTCACAAGTTTTTTCGATCCTGATAGAATAAAAAACTGTCGTGAATTTCCATTACCATCATAAAATCTTAGATGGGTTATTTTTTTTTTATAATAAGAATCTAAAGATCTCGTGATCTGTAACTGGTAGAAAATGTAAAAAAGGCAGTATAAGAAAAGAGGAAAGGGTATAATATAAAAGAATTACCCGAGCACCTTGCACAAGCAATCCCAGAAAACACTTTTTGTCAAACCGCATAGTTCGCGAGTGGAATAGGTTGCCAGACACAGTGATATGTACCCCTTATGTGAACAGTTTTAAAAACAGACTTGACAATTATTTAAAAAAACTTGTACGTAATCAAAAATACTTTCATTAAAAAAACAAGTGCAGTGATATACACGTATCAGCAAATAGCTGCTAGTGTATCAATTAATATAATAATAATTCCTCCGTTTGCAGGAGAAAAGCCTCCAAAACCGCCTCGGAAGCGCAACATACAAGCCACAGCCCCGTCCCCGCACCCCACCCGGGAGAGCAGGTCGCTGCTCAAGGAGCAGAAGAGGAAGCTGTCCCGGAAGTACGAGGGGCTCATCACCACTCTCATCAGCAGGTGCGAGGAGAGCGTCGTCACGGTAGGTCATCCTCATCATCGTCATATCATCGTACCCTGAGGGGCAAGACTTTCAGAACTGGGTGATTTCCAATAAAAGGCAGTATGTTTTCAAGGTTTGCTGGCTTCATTAGAGTAGCTGTCAGACAAAATTTCTTAAAGCATTCTTTCAAAATGTTGTTTTAAACAAACAGGTACACAATTTTAGGGCCAGTATTTGGCAGTTAGTCAAGACTGCTGTAAACTTTTTGCCAGAAGCCCGGACACAGGTGCGAGGAGAGTGTCGTTACGGTAGGTCATCATGGTCATCATCTTCTTTAGCCGTTGACTTCATTACTGAAGGTCGTGTCCGTTTGAAATTTCCTGATGACTTCTGTCACCAATCGTTTCCATCCCATCCTGTCGGCCTTCCTCATGGCGGCGGTCACAGTGAGGCCTGTGAGAGCAGTAACCTGGTCGGACCATCGGGTAGGACCTGCCCCGTAGTCGCTTGCCGTCTATGGTCATCATAACAGCATGACTTTCAGTTGAACCTGCTTTTCAATAAAAGGATGTATGTCCTCAAGGTTTGCTGGCTTCATTGGAGTAGCTGTCAGGCAACATTTCTTAAAATGCTTTAAGCTCTTTCAAAATGTCGTTTTGAACAAACAGGTACACAATTTTAGGGCCAGTATTTGGCAGTTTATCAAGACTGCTGTAAACTTTTTGCCAGAAGCCTAGAAGTATGGGGAACGCCCAAATGGAACCTTTCCCTATAGTAAGATTAGGAAATTATCGGGAACGACCCATCACTAGCCTGGGACCACAATTCTCGCAGGTAATAAGTGAGGTTCACGACGCCACACGCTTTACGTGCTTGTCTTTTCTGGTTTCAACTGATCAGACGGCAGAAAACCTACATTTGAAACAGTCTTCTGTACTCCAGACTCTTGCAGTGTTCATTGAACTAGTTTCTGGACTCATCTTGGTAGATATCACTGGAAGCAACATAGTCAGCAGCTTTCTCCCGTCCCACCCGGGAGAGCAGGTCGCTGCTCAAGGAGCACAAGAGGAAGCTGTCACGGAAGTACGAGGGGCTCATCACCACTCTCATCAGCAGGTGCGAGGAGAGTGTCGTCACGGTAGGTCATCATGGTCATCATCTTCTTTAGCCGTTGACTTCATTACTGAAGGTCGTGTCCGTCTGAAATTTCCTGATGACTTCTGTCACCAATCGTTTCCATCCCATCCTGTCCTCGGTCTTCCTCATGGCGGCGGTCACAGTGAGGCCTGTGAGAGCAGCACCTGGTCGGACCATCGGGTAGGAGACCTGCCCCGTAGTCGCTTGCCGTCTATGGTCATCATAACAGCATGACTTTCAGTTGAACCTGGTTTCCAATAAAAGGCTGTTCTCAAAGTTTGCTGGCTTCATTGGAGTAGCTGTCAGACAACATTTCTTAAAATGCTTCAAGCTCTTTCAAAATGTCGTTTTAAACAAACGGGTACACAATTTTAGGGCCAGTATTTGGCAGTTAGTCAAGACTGCTGTAAACTTTTTGCCAGAGACTTGAGGCTCGGACACAGGCCTCAGCCAGGGCTAGTGGTGGGTCGTTCCCAGTAACTTACCCAACACAGTATGGGGAACGTTCCCAAATAGAACCTTTCCCCATAGTAAGATTAGGAAATTATCGGGAACGACCCATCACTAGCCTGGGACCACAATTCTCGCAGGTAATAAGTAAGGTTCACGACGTCACTCGCTTTACGTGCTTGTCTCTTCTAGTTTCAACTGATCAGACGGCAGAAAACCTACATTTGAAACAGTCTTCTATACTCCAGACTCTTGCAGTGTTAATTGAACTAGTTTCTGGAGTCATCTTGGTAGATATCAGTGGAAGCAACATAGTCAGCAGCTTTCTCGCGCCCCACCCGGGAGAGCAGGTCGCTGCTCAAGGAGCAGAAGAGGAATCTGTCCGGAAGTACGAGGGGCTCATCACCACTCTCATCAGCAGATGCGAGGAGAGTGTCGTCACGGTAGGTCATCATGGTCATCATCTTCTTTAGTCGTTGACTTCATTACTGTCGTGTCCGTCTGAAATTTCCTGATGACTTCTGTCACCAATCGTTTCCCATCCTGTCCTCGGCCTTCCTCATGGCGGCGGTGACAGTGAGGCCTGTGAGAGCAGTAACCTGGTCGGGCCATCGGGTAGGAGACCTGCCCCGTAGTCGCTTGCCGTCTATGGTCATCATAACAGCATGACTTTCAGTTGAACCTGGTTTCCAATAAAAGGCTGTCCTCAAGGTTTGCTGGCTTCATTGGAGTAGCTGTCAGACAAAATTTCTTAAAATGCTTTAAGCTCTTTCAAAATGTCGTTTTAAACAAACAGGTACACAATTTTAGGGCCAGTATTTGGCAGTTAGTCAAGACTGCTGTAAACTTTTTGCCAGAGACTTGAGGCCCGGACACACGGCTCAGCCATGGCTAGTGACGAGTCGTTCCCAGTAACTTACCCAACTCAGTATGAGGAACGTTCCCAAATGGAACCTTTCCCATAGTAAGATTGGGAAATTATCGGGAACAACCCATCACTAGCCTGGGACCACAATTCTCGCAGGTAATAAGTGAGATTGACACCACACGCTTTATGCTTGTCTTTTCTGGTTTCAACTGATCAGATGGCAGAAAACCTACATTATGTAGATGTCGTATGGAAATACTATCAGTGACAAAGCTTTTTTTTCTTTATTTTGCCGCCAAAACGTTGAACTCTACTTTTTAAAACTCATTTGACAGATGGCAACCCTAGTTCATTCAAATCCCGAAATATAAAAGGCAACCTTGTACAACAGGTGACTTAAGTTTTTTAGCTATAATAGTTTTATTTCATGGGGATTTTACTTTTTAGTTTTAGGCATTATTAACCCTTTGGATTTTATATTTGCAGATATCTGAAAAAGACGCCTACATCCTAAAGCTAAAAGACAAACTAAAATCAGTTCTCGATTACAACAAACTCTTCGCTGAAGAGAACGACCAATTAAAGAACCAGTATTCGACTCTGGTGCAATATGTAGAAGAATGCAAATCTGCGCTGAAGGGGGAAAGGGAGAGGAATAACGAGTTAGAAGCTAGGTGCAAGGAGTTAAGCGATAGGGTTAAGCAGTTGGATGTTCCTGACAAAGGTAAATTTATATTAGCTGTTGGCCGCTATTACACCCATGATTAGATTTATGGAAATTCGGGTCTCAGACTATCTCCATACCGAATTTCATCTAAATCGAGTGAGTAGTTTAAGGATTATTGGACGAAGAAGAAATCTAATATATCCTTATTATTTACTAAAAAACTTTGTACTTAATACAAAAAAAAAACCATTGTTGCTTCGAAAATTTGGACTTGAATTTCGAACTTGTGGACTATTGTTGTTTAGTTGTACGATTCTTCAATTCCCCAGAACACCTGGATACCGCGATTCCCCTGGTCGAGGTGTGCATGAGTTGCAGCAGTCGGCAGATCCTGCTGACGCAAGCTAGAGAACACACACACAGGCTGCAGAGAGACATGCAGGCACTTAAGGACGTACTTTACAGGTAATCCAGAACACCTGGACACTGCGACTCCCTTAGTCGAGTGAGCTGCAGCAGTCGGCAGATCCTGCTGACGCAAGCTCGGGAACACAACAGGCTGCAGAGAGACATGCAGGCACTCAAGGACGTACTTTACAGGTAATCCCAGAACACCTGGACACTGCGACTCCCTTAGTCGAGTGAGCTGCAGTAGTCGGCAGATCCTGCTGACGCAAGCTCGGGAACACAACAGGCTGCAGAGAGACATGCAGGCACTCAAGGACGTACTTTACAGGTAATCCCAGAACACCTGGACACTGCGACTCCCTTAGTCGAGTGAGCTGCAGCAGTCGGCAGATCCTGCTGACGCAAGCTCGGGAACACAACAGGCTGCAGAGAGACATGCAGGCACTCAAGGACGTACTTTACAGGTAATTCCAGAACACCTGGACACTGCGACTCCCTTAGTTGAGGTATTTTTTTAACTCTTTTGAAGACTAAAAGTACTCGTAAGTTGCCCTGATCGAGAATAATGTGCGATCCTAATAATGTCATATGACATTTTACCACAGACAACATAACCTAAAGACGTAGCTTTAGACAATTATTTCATTTAAACCGATTCTGCCAAAAATGCTGAGGTGCGGGCGGCGTAACATGTGCTAACTGTGTTGTGATTCGTCGTTTCAAGGTCAATGAGGTGTAAAACAAAAATGTCCGCCGGTCGCTAGTGATTTCCGAATGTCGATAAAGGTATCGATGGTTACAATGTCTATCGCTTTCACAATTCGATATTTGTCAGTGACTTACCGACAAAACCGTAAATCCATATCCGTATGGAAAGTATGTCTACTGAAGTTTACTGAGTCTACACGCTTAAATCGCTAAACCAATTTAGATGAAATTTTGAATGGAGATTATTTAAGACCCGGGAAAGGACATACGATATTTCATTCATCATCATCATTATCATCATCATCCCCGCAGATGAAGATATATTATGATACTAGCTTATGATGCTAGCTTGAAATGCATTTTATGTAAAAAAAATATTTGTACCGTCTGTCTGCTGTGTCTTCATTTTCACATTTAAACCGGTTTAGATGAAATTTGGAATGGAGATAGTTTAAGACCCGGGAAAGGACAATAGATAGTTATTTTATCATCATCATCCACGCAGACAAAGTTGCGGTCAAATATTAATATCACAATATATCTTTTCTGAGACAATAAATAAAACAATTTTATAAAATATACTTTTATTTGTATAATCTAAAATAAAAATAAATATAATCATTAACTCGTAGTTAAAAATTAAGTTAAAGTTACCAAAAAACTACCATTAAAATACGTTGTATATAAAATTCGTATATTATTCGTTTTTGTTAATTTGAAATATTCCGGTTTAAAGTGTCGAGAACATATCACACTGCTAGGAGCAGGAAACCAATCATGTCACCGTTTTGTAGCATTCATCCACATTTCTTTCATGTTTGGACATTTAGAGAAGATACACAATATTATTTTGACATAATAGGATAATTGAATATAATCGTAATATCTTATCGATAGTAAACAGACTGCAGGCATAGACATCACTAGTTCAGATACGGAGACTCCACCGCAGAGTCTGTTGCTTGGTACGATTGAGAATAAAGATTTTAATTTATCTTTAGTTACCTTATCGATAGTAAACAAACATACTCTACGGTCATCCCTAGTTCAGACGGGCCAGACGGCCTCCCTGCTCGTTACGCTAGACAAGGAGAGAGTTATACTTCGTGCAAAGTATTAGAAAGAGACTTTGTAAAAAGACATCAACGAGTGCACTAGATTTTATGCTTAAACAATTTTTAATTTTAATTGAAATTTATACATAATTGCTCACTTGTGAAACGAAATACCATATTTTTGCACACTAGATGTTTTTGTATTCTTGCCACACAATTTCACGCAACAGTAATGCATTTTGTATGACGTAAATCACGTTCAAACTTTTGTAATTATCTCATGAACGCCGGCCGCAGACTGAAGTTAGCAAAGGAGGCGTGGCTCTAATATGGAGTGAATTCACCGTATGCGTGACAGAGGGGGTCGCCCGGCTATGCTACGTCTTGAGGTTATGTTGTCTGTGCATTTTACCCCTCCATTCACAAACGTATAGCCTAGCAAGCTACCTCCATTTATAAACGTCTACCTTTTCGTTTTTCGAATCGCTAAACTGAAGTGGCAGTGGGCGGGGCACATTGCGCGTAGAACCGATGGCCGTTGGGGCGGGAAGGTTCTTGAGTGGCGGCCACGTACCGGAAGGCGTAGCGTGGGTAGGCCCCCCACAAGGTGGACCGATGACCTGGTGAAGGTCGCAGGAGTCCGCTGGATGCGGGTGGCGCAGGACCGGTCATTGTGGCAATCTTTGGGGGAGGCCTATGTTCAGCAGTGGACGTCTTTCGGCTGATATGATGATGATGATGATGACCTTTTCGTTCCTTTTCGAGGACCGTTTATAGACCTGTATTCACTTAGCAAGTTATCAAAGTGGCAAATAGTGATTACTAACGAGAAGAACAACCTGTATTTTTCAGATTAAACGTCCAACTGTCAAGATATCAGGAGAAACTCCGTGCCAACGTACAAAACTTGATGACCGATAAAGCAGAGAAGTTTGATCTAGACTCTCTCATCGCCACCAGTCTTGGCTACAAAGCACCAGGTAAGTGACCATTTGTGACCAGGGGCCTATTGCATAACAAATTAGTACTAATATTACAAGCGGAAGTCTCTTTTTAGTAAGAGAAATAGAAAAGAGACTTCCGCTTGTAATATTAGTTGTAATTTGTTATGCAATAGGCCCCTGGTGTGACCTTTTGAATGCTTACTTGATCATGCTATTCATCCTTAAAAACGTCATAATAGTGGACACATCACTGCGATCGCCAACCTAGCGTGGCGATTATAAGCATTACCTGCTAATGCATCCGTACGCTTATATGCGGCCTATATCCATAGTACGGTCAAATCGTACATAATTTTACCCTAAACTCGCAAATCAAGTAGTATCGCTGCATTTTTGGTATGTTGTTTATACACCATAGGACAGTGTAAAACCATATTTTGCAAGCAAAAAAAAGTTGTGCTAGCTGGGTAGTACGTGAAAAACTGCGAAATTTAAGGCCATTTTTTAGTTTCTGATTTTTTTTTTTAAATCCTTACGTTTTTTGATGTCATATTCAAATATACGTTTAAAGACTAATAAATTTCCAACAAGTTGAGCTAACATGCATTACGGTAGGTCTTATAGTTTCAGAGATTCGAGACTTTAAAAAGTACCCCTTTTTGTAAGCTAGATAAAATTTTGTGTTTTGCTAACGTTTTCGACTTAATATCGCCTCACCTAATTATGCTACGAAAAACATGCAATAATGACCTTATAGCGCACTTAATATTCTTTAATTTAAGGGTAAAATTAGGTCAGTGAATTTTGTAGTTGAAAGTGTAAACCCGAAATTCCAAAGGCAGGAGGCCCGCTATCTAAGTTTTTCATACAAATCGCAAGTCGAGTTGCAAAGCTGCAATTTTGGTATATTATAAAGGCCTTATAGATATATACGAAAATGCATATTAAAAGAAAAACAAAAAAATAATTTGGGCATGGGACGTAAAAAACGGAAAAAAAATCGGACTTTATTTAGTTTTTGACGTTTGACTAAAAATCTATTATCTTTTTGATACTGATTGCTATAAAACTAAGAAAGAACATTAAATTTGAAAGGATTTGAGCTACGTTGCATCACCGTAAGTTATATATATTTTGAGATACGACATTTCATAAAGTGCCCTTTTATCAAAACATAAACAAATTTTAGGTTACGTTAAAGCTATTCACTAAATATTGGCAAAACGTTCGCGCTAAGAAAAAAAAGTAATTGTAGATAATAACTACATTAAATTTGGAACAAATGGAGCCGATAACAATTACTGTAAGTCTTATAGTTGGGGGTATACGAGGCTTCAAAACATGCATTTATTTTCTTAACTTAATGATGGGCACATTTTGAAATGTCGTATCTCTAAATCTATATAACTTAGGGTAATGCAAGGTAGCTCAAATCCTTTCAAATTTAATATTCTTTCTAAGTTTTGTAGCAATTAGTATCAAAAAGATAATAGTTTTTTAATTAAACGTCAAAAAGTAAAAGAAATCCAATATTTTTTCAGTTTTTTTCGTCCTATGCCGAAATTCCTTTTTTGTTTTTCTTGTAATATGCATTTTTGTACGTCCTTATATGGCCTATATAATATACTGAAATTGCAGCTTTGCAACACGACTTGCGATTTGTATGAAAAACTTAGATAGCGGACCTACTGCCTTTTGAATTACGCGTTTTTATTTTCAATTACAAAGTTTGCTGACATGATATTACCCTTTAACGAAAGAATATTAAGTGCGCTATAAGGTCATTATTGCATGTTTTTCGTAGCATAATTAGGTGAGGCGATATTAAGCCGAAAACGTTAGCAAAACTCAAAATAACGCTAGTTTACAAAAATGAGTACTTTTAAGAAGTCGCAAATCTCTGAAACTATAAGACCTACGGTAATGCATGTTATCTCATCTTGTTACAAATTCATTCATCTTTAAACGTTACCTGATACATATTGTCAAAAAACGTAAGGCTTTTTTTATAAAAATCAGAAACTAAAAATAGACAGTAAATTTCACCGTTTTTCACGTATAACGCAGCTAGCACAACTTTTTTTTGCTTGCAAAATATGGTTTTATACTGCCCTATGGTGTCTAAATAACATACCAAAAATGCAGCTTTACTACATGTTTTGCGAGTTTAATGTACGATTTGACCGTACTACCAGCAGGTGGTGACGGCAGTAAGAATACATTTGTCATCACCCCAACTCTTCCCGCGGGTGTCGTAAGAGCCGACTAAGGGATTGAAGTGTCACTGACCATTCTTTGATAAAAGATTGATGATGGGCAGCAGCGTCATCACATCATAGTGGACACTGCGATCGCCAATCCGCTTGCCCGGCGTGGCCATTATGGACAATTACCTCCTAATGCGTTTATACGCATAGTTTGCAGGAGAGGCCTATGTCTAGCAGTGGACTAAAAAAGACTGATGAGGGTGATGACGATGAAACCTAATGGGATGAAAAGATAAATTCGCTTGTTCCAAATATCACTCCTATGAACCCACTGATTTTATCACATTTACCTATTGAATTGCAGAAGTTGGCAACATTGAAGATGGCCAATCGAAGAGCGGGACGGAAGACCAACCCCACACGTCCAGGGTTGTCGATCTTTCTGGATTGTTGAGTGCGCAGGCTTTAGGTATAAACTATTTCTCCTTATTTTATTAGTAATATTTTTTTTATTTTTGTGTTTTTTTTTTTTAATTTTTAAGTTGTGTTGTAGAAATGATAACGGCTATTTAAGCTATTTAAAACGTTAAATGTAATAAATATCATTTAATTTTACACGAAATGACAAAATTGCCGTTATTAATTACTTCAATTTGAAGAGGTAATTTAAATTGTATTGTCTCCTGTTCGTTGCCGCCGCGATTTGAGCTCTACTTTTCACTTACGATCAGGTGGAGTGGAGCCACTTTGTTGTGCCAACATAAAAAAAAAAATTATGCCATTATTTTTTCTAAAAAAACCTTTTGGATATTCTAAAGCCAAAAAATACAAAATAAAATATAAAAAATAAATAAATAACTTGTCAATTTTTAAGTAACTTGTGGGGCATTTAATTGGTACTTGTTTATAGGGTTAGAAAAACTTATTACTGTTCACGACTCATGTTTCACCCTGTATATATTTTTTGCATCGTTTGAAAGTAGATAGCTAGACTAGTTTTTGAATTACTCTTTTTATGTTTTTTTCAGCTCCTCTATTCGATGCATATCAAGAAAACCTGCAAGAGAAAGAAACCTTAATCCTAGACTACGAAAAACAATTCGAAAATATGAACAAAAAATCCAAACAAATTGTAGCAGAAAATAAAACCTTACTCGACAAAGTGACAGCCCTAGAATCGGAGGTACTTTTTTCAAAACTTTTGTATATTTCTGCACACAGTTAAGGGGGAAAAGGGAATGATAAACAGAGGGGATCAAAAACGATACTACCAAAATGACACATATCAATTCAATCAATTGTTTTGCTGGTGATAGGACCTCGTGCAGGGTCCGCCCGGATATCTACCACCGTCTTACCCGTTAACCTGCTGCTAAATAGCTGTGGTTGCACTGCTGTGTTCCGGTTTGGGGGTAAGATAGCCGTGTAATTACTGGCATAGAGGCAATCCATCTAAGTCCTCAGGGTAGGCAGCGCATAGGCGATTTTTTGAACACTATGTCCATGGGCCTCAGTCCCTGCTTTCCTTCAGGTGGGCTGAGAGCTCAGTTGTCTACCTTCGTCACATAAAAAAAAGGAAACTTTCAAACTGAGCAACATAGTTCTAATTGGGTTTGATTGTGTATATAAGTAATTTTAGTCATTTAATGCTATTTTTTTTTCATCACACTTGCTGTCTAAGCGCACTATTGCTTGCATGCGTAGCGGGAGTAATAGAAAAGTGAAATTCCCTAGGGAGTAATAGAAATGTCAGTACGTCATTTGATAATATTTTGTCTTAAAACTTATTTTTTTGTGGGCAAGTGTGATGAAAAACATTGTATGCATCACGGCCGGTAAGCGGAATACTAACTCGAGTCATTGAAAGCCCTCCGCCTACGCCGTGGGGCTTCTAACACGCTCGTTACTAATTCCGTACTTACCCCCCTTGATGCACAATGTACTATTATTGATTGTTTGAGGGTCGCTTTCTATCCTGTAACCATGGTAACAAACCTTTGGGATATATTTTTCAGCAACTCTTAAGCAAATATAGTTTTTTACTTGACCAGACCTGTGTCAATCAACTTAATGTATAAAATATGTGACAGTATATGATTACGTCCCCTTAGGTACCTTCTAAAATTATGTGTGACGAATATAACTATAGTTGTAAGCACTTTATTGTACATAAGACAAAATTCGACACAATCATAAATGTTTCATTACAAGGGCGAGCTTATCCCTATAAGGGATCTCTTCCAGCTAACCTTAGAGTAACTAAGTTGGAGAGGAAAATAATAGGATAGACAAACATACAATGTACAACAAGTATACCCAGGAAGAAAAGAAAAACATGTATATTAATTATATACCATAAATAAACCCTATATAAATAAATATATTCTAAAAGATAAATACGCATAAGTATAAATAAACGGTGAAATTCAAGTGTATTTAGTCTTTTCGTGCGACCACTTTTGGAGAGCTTACAGTCCACAGTTTAAATAAGAAAGGTCTGTCTTATAATACTTTTCTAAGAAATTTGGTCTAAATTGTCTCCTCGATATTAATAAAGATTTGAGTCACCGACCTTACTTTGGTATAAGGTTTAGTTCCACGAGAGTTGAGGTCACGCACACATCAACATGTCATGTAAACACACGCGGAATTTGAAATTAGTGTTCTTTTTTCGTACTGACAGCAAACCCAATTGCAACTGCAAGATTGACCAAAAAGTTTGTCCAAGGGATTTGCTTCAATATTTTGACGCAATTACCTATAATACCAATATTTTTTTACTTTTTACACAGATAGTGCAAGTGAGACAGAGTTATAAGAAATTAGTGGTCGAGAGAGAGACGACTGATATTGAGAGAGCTACATTGTCGGAGAGGGCGGAAAGGGCAGAATCAAAATTAAAGGAAGTTTACGAATTGTATGAAGATAAAAGTAAGTGAAACTTGTAAGAGATGTTTTATATGGGGGTTAAATTTAATTTTCAAAATGTACCGTCAGAAAAAGGGAGGTATAGTCAAATTGGATAAGTGGATTTTGGGTTAACTGTACCTTCGTACTTATTGACCACTTATCACTCAACTTTTTCTATGTTTATAAATAGGTATAAGTAAATGATCACTCACGTGTTTAGTCACTACGAGCGACATGCAGTCGTTTAATTATATTTATAGATATTATTATATCTTACAGTAGTTTAATAGTTATTTTTGGTACAGATGGTGCCTTTTTTAAGAAAATGAAGAGAATTGGCTCATTTTACGTCAGGTCCAAGACTTCGGAGGGCCATCTGTACTAAAAAACGTCGTACGAGACACGTGCAAAAAGGAAATTCGTAACTCAGGTCGATTTAAAATACTCCTTTCGGTCGT
>JALPQI010024421.1:0-16185 GCA_025490895.1 Thaumatotibia leucotreta
GATCGCAGTATTGTGCCCACTATGATGACGCTGCTGTCAATCAAATCAAAGAATGGTCAGTGACACTTCAATCCCTTAGTCGACTCTTACGACACCCGCAGGCAGGCAGTTGGGGTGGTGACAAATGTATTCTTAATGCCGTCACCACACGGCTTAACGGATGTAATGAAATGATGCGGTACAAATATTATAATTGATGTCCTTTTTCAGTAACTTGGGCCCTAAACCAGCGCGGCAGCGACGTGGCTATTGTCAATGGTTACATCTTCACGGTGGAAAGACATAGGTCAAAGTCGACGAGATGGGTGTGCAGAAACAACAGAATTCACCGCTGCCGTGCCTTCATGCACACTCACGGCCGCGAATTGATTCGCAGCAAGCTTATCCATGACCACGATCCTCCTGAATTTAAAATCGTTAATGGTATTGTAATACGCAAAGCTTTGCGCAGGCGATATGACCTGACATCAGGGATACCAGTGAGCGCTTGGGATCATCTCATTACTTGTAAACAACGCAAGTAAATGATACACGGAACAATGTCATTACGAATAATGTAAATATACAATAATATAATTCTCTAATACAAGAATATAACTTAAACTAAATTACGAGTACATTTATACCAATAAATAAAATTTGACTTCTTTGTAAACATATTTTTATTATATATTATAATAAATAATAATTCACTGCTCCAGCGATATAATTATATTTACTTATGTTTAATTATGGTACTATAACTGTAATATCTATTTAATAATGGGTATTACGAAAAGTGCTTCATGATTATGGTTTATACCCTTTGCTAAAAACATCTACAACATTGTATTGTCACTTTTATAAATATTTTTATCTATTTACATAAAATATGCAGTTTCGTCTGTTTGCTTAAAGCCCAATTGATCCTAAAATAAAATTATTTTCAGTGATCTTCACTCGCAGTCCTCGCGGCAAAGACCTGTGCATAGTGAATGGCTACACGTTCTACTGCCAGCAGCGCACGCGCCGCTCGCTGCGCTACGTGTGCTCGCTGGGCACCAGCAGGTGTCGCGCGCGGCTGCTCACCACGTGGGACCACGTCGTGTTCCGCTCGTTATTGGACCACACGCATCCTCCGCCGACATTTGTGATTAGAGATGGATCGTATGTTAAAATTAAGTAGTTTTATTCAGACTAGTTTCGGTAAACGTTGGTAGTTCTAATAGAGAATATGTAATCGTGTAGACATGTACCTAATAAATTACGCTCTATATCGCCCGTAGAAAGACTCAAACGCGTATATATGTAGGTAGATAATAAACATTTCGTAGACCGAAGAACAAACCTAGCGATACATACCTATATACCATGATTATTAAAGGGATATAAATAGCTTCTTAGGTAGCTAATAGTAATAATCATGCTGCACGTTTATAATGTTATATTCACTTTATTATTATTTTATTTTAAACAATATATTCAATTATATTTCCAGTACTGTGGGCTAAAAATTGTCGCGGAAAAGACGTATGCATCATCAACGGGTACTCATTCTACTGCCAGGTCAGAACGACTAAAACCCATCGCTGGACCTGCACCGTCGGGTCTGGGAAGTGTCACGCTATGGTCTCTACTACTCCTGATCGAAAGCCTGTGCGGGCCTCGCTGATTCACACCCACCCCGCTCCTAACTTTGTCATCAGAGATGGGATTTATTTAAAACTTTAATAATTATGATTTGTGACTAGAGTGACTTGTGATCCAGAGATAAAACTTCAAGTCGTCGTCAACTTTAAAATTACACCATTTCCGTATAAACTTTCATTGTATCTTACAAACTTTATACGCCTGTGAAGATTCGAATAAAATAGTCTAATTTATCATGTTTCTTCATAAAAAGTAGTAGTAGTACCTTATGGAATAAATAAAAAAGTCCTTTCTTAGTGCACCCCTAAACCTTAAAAGGAACCTACCTGCCTTTGAAATCTCTACAACCAGCGGTTCAAGCTGGGCGTTGATTTACGTACTTAAACAAAATTAAACGAATAAAACGGTTCGATGGTCCTGTACGTTCGGGAACATCAAATGTCAAGCTGTGGTGGTAACCACGCTCGATTATAAAGTAGTTCAAAATAGATTAATCCATTGTCGTCTAGGTCTCTGGATGAGGGATGGTGTGTATTTAAAACTTTAGTGGGTTAACGAATCACGTCCACCTGAACACAGTGTAGGGACAAAAACGTAAACACCGTTTGGGATTTTAACTGATTCATTTTCAATGTTTTTTATGTTACTGTTTTAAGTATTTGTATTTTAATAAATAAGTATGAATTATGGAAGTCTAAAATATATAAAAAAATATAATAAAAAAATATTGGCATGACATATCATTGGTATAATTGGGTGTTATTCGTAAATATGTTTATATGTATATCAAGAAATTTATATTGAGAGTTTTTTTAGTGGTTTGGACACGAAATCATCGCGGAAAAGAGATGTGTATAATCGACGGGTTCTCTTTTTATTGCAAAAACAAATCTTCATCGACAGTTCGGTGGTCGTGCACCTGCGGGAGCTCCAAGTGTCAAGCCACGTTGACAACTACGACCGATCGTCAAATAATTCGAACTAGATTATCTCATACTCATACAGCGCCCAAATTTGTAATCAAAGATGGAGTTTATTTAAAACTTTGAGGGATTTGAATGATTGATTTTGGTTCATAACTCGTATAATTTTATGTTGTCGAATGCGGTAATAATTTGATAAATAAATGAATGATTTTAATGTAGAAAATGCATTTGTTTTACCATTTTATATAGACGCTCTTGTAATACCTGTAATATGTTATTTATAATTTAACTATGTTGTGTGAATGATACAATTATATTTCTTATTTAATTGAAAATATATATGCTTAGTTACACCTTAAATTTTAAATATAGTATTTATTTGTAAATAATTTACGCTAGGTACTGTGAGCTAGGTACTTGAATTTATGTTAAAATGCATTTTCTTAAAAAAAAAACCATGTCCTCTTTGTGTATTGCGCTTAGAGGTAAATAATAAATTATAATTTCGTTTTCAGTGATGTGGGTTAGGAATAATCGCGGCAAGGACATGTGTATCGTGAACGGGTACCCGTTCTACTGCCAGGCGAAGACGACGAAGTCCATTCGGTGGTCGTGCACCCTCGGGACCATCAAGTGTCGCGCCATGCTCACGACCTCGCTGGACTACGGACTGATAATCCGGACGGAGTTGATCCACACTCATCCAGCTCCTAAGTTTGTTATAAAGAACGGCATTTATATTAAGCTCGGCACTCGCTAAGGATATTTTATTTTGATCCCAGTAAGAGTTAAATGAAATGCACTTTTCAGTTTTTGTGCTCATGCAGTTAAAAAACAAGTATTTATACCTATTGTGATATAGAGACATGGCAGTAAATATATTTTATTTAATAAATTAAGGTATAATTATTTTAAAAGTGCTAGCTTCTTTTATGAATAAGATTATATTTGATTATAAAATATCTAAGGTATGCTTCATTCAATGACCTAGTTACAATTTATTTTAACTTATAATACTCGTAATTTGGATGCGGGTGGCGCAGGACCGGTCATTGTGGCAATCTTTGGGGGAGGCCTATGTTCAGCAGTGGACGTCTTTCGGCTGATATGATGATGATGATGATAATAATTTGAGGAAATTACATTACGGTGGTGTATCATTTCGTACATTGTCATAGTGACAACTAATATGAACTACGCCAGAGATATCTATTATTTGTCTATATCTATTATACCTATTACAAGGAATGAAATGGCAGATCCATTTTATTTCTTACCTAATCGAACCTAACTTAACTTTAAACTAAGAAACGCGGCAATATAGCCAATCACTCTTAATCTAAAGGTTTGTGTATTTGTAAAATGAACTTGCTGAATGTTTAAAAATATTTGACGTTTACAGTATATTTCGTTAAAAGCGCGCGAGGAAAGGATCTCTGCATAGTAAACGGCTACTCATTCTTGTGCCAGTTGCAAGGGTCGCGCACGCTGCGCTGGGTGTGCTCGGCCGGCACCGGCCGCTGCCGCGCCAAGCTGCTGACGACGCGCGGCCGCCAACTCATTCGAGCCACCTTGAACCACACCCATGACGCTGCCAAGTTTATCATCCGCTGTGGAGTTTATCATAAACTGTAATTTATTATTAGTATAAGCTTCTGGGACGTCCGACCGCTCGATGGGTGGACGATATTCGGAAGAATACGGGTCACTTTTGGATAAGGTTAGCTCAGGACCGGGACCAGTGGCGTACAAGAAGAGAGGCCTATGCTCAGCAGTGGGTGAATAACGGCTGAATATGATGATGAGATGATGATCAGCTTCTGATTAGGTACTCTGAATTTCAAATATGTGCGCGCTAGCTTGAACCACGCTCATACGACCGCCAAGTTTGCCATTAACTATGGTGATATGGGCTGTCAAATGAGCACCTCCAGACTTTGACTACATATTCTCGTCTTTATATTTCCTTTGTAAATAAAGTAGGCACACTAGGTACCTATTGAAATATGTTCAAGTCGGGACGTTGGCTACACGCTTTGCCTTCACAAAACATATTACAGCTGTATATCTCCGGCATGTGGAAAATATGTGAACCGTATCACTGCTGCCGTTGAGGAGGCTCAGTTGATACCCTCGGTCGACACAGACTACACTGCCAGTTGAGTGCTGGGTGAGTCTTTAAACACGCGTGACCCAACGGCCTCATTCGTTGGCCACTCTGCTCCACTTCTATTTCAGCGACCTTAGAACCAGTAAGTCTGTCTGCAACAGACGGCAAACGACCAGACGGCGTGTCTCAAGTGCTTTGGCATTTAGGGCAGTCCTTCGCATAGGACGTGACCTGCGTGGATACGTTGGCCCCGCCCCATGTCCAGTGCTCTGCAAGGAAGCAAGGGTCTGCCGCAGAAGACGCGCAGAGTGTCTGTGCCGTCAATATGCGTTCCTAAACAATAATGATTTTTTATGGCACTTGCGGTTGTAACCCTCGGGCTCTAGTCGTCAGACACAATGAAAATCTTGAAAGAAATTTCGAAAAAAGAGATTGACGAGTCAGACGTCGTCGTAATTTGCTCAGAGGCTCAGTTAACCCATACAATGAGGCAATGCGGCGAGCTTTCTGGGAGCGATGTCCCGGGCCATATTAGGGTACCTATCTTGATAAGTAAATTGTATTCTTTAGTTTGTAGTCTCCTAATAAATTAGTATAAATTATGTCGTCGATATTTTTTTAACACTTACCTGCATTATGCATGTTAGTACTAAGAAATACTTGTATACACATGTCAGTGCTAACATAATTTCTACTTTGTTCTCAGTGTAGCTTTTGATATTTGGTGAGATTAATAAATAATGTATTATGGAACAAAATGATAACATTTTAATTTTATTATCAGTGATCTGGGCGCAAAACAAACGCGGCAAAGACGTCTGCATCGTAAACGGGTACTCTTTCTGCTCCCAGTGGCACGGCCAGATGTCGGTCCGCTGGGTCTGTACTTTCGGCCGGGCGTGCCGCGCGAAGCTGGTCACAACACATGACCATCACGTAATTAGATCCACGCTGGATCACAACCATGGACCTCCGCGTTATATTATTAAGAATGGAATTTACGTTAAAGTGTAGTATAGTAACTCACGAGTAGAGCCTGATGTCTGCCTGCAAGGATTCGACTCATAGGTTTTTGCGTGCGACAAGTTGGCCACAGTGCCACATCACGTGGACGTGACATAATAATGTGTAATAAATTATAGTAGGTATATTTGTTGTGTGTAAAATTAATCAAATATATATGTACTCGTAAAACTCAAGCATGTATGACCGACAGCGACCCAAAACAGGCAATAGGCTCTACCTATTGCCTGTTTTGGGTCGCTGTCGGTCACACATGCCGAGGCGAGTTATTCGCGTAAGACACAGGGAGTAAAATTGTACTATTAAATTATGTCAATCATTTTATTTATATGAATGATATGTTATGTTGAATACATATATTATTTGACATGTGTCAACTGCCTATGGAGTTATACATTTTGTACAGTTTATTTTTATTATAATAATTCTTACGAATGAATTAGATACAATACAAATGAATGTTATTATTGAAATAGCGTCATTTCTGATTTTATACATTGATATTTATACTTATTTATTTTAATTATTAAATATTAAATTCGTTTCATGTCATATTTTGCTTAACATTTTATACGATGTCCTATCATGTGTTTCTGTATGTAGTGATGTGTGTAAGTAGGTGTAGATACCTACTCTTTGTCATATAATCGATCTCCTTTATATTTGTGTTGTGTGAAATAAAGTTTTAATGCGAACAGTGACTTGCTACTTTACTATGAACGTTGATATTTTGATAGGCGTATCCACTGCAATATTCCGTGGTGCGCCGAATTTGAACAGAACGATAAAACGTATAATGTAATGCTTGCAACGGTGAAAGCCAACTAACTGCTTCCCTTGTCTGCAAGTTAACGTATAATATTTTTAATTTCCAGTAACGTGGACTAGAAACTTACATGGCCTCGACCTGTGTGTCATAAACGATTATGCCTATAGCCACCTGATGAGTAAGCACAACTCCATGACCTGGATCTGTTTCTCGGGAACTAGATGTGGCGCGGAACTGCTTACCACTGACAAGGAACCTCCAGGGCGGAAATTTATACATGTGCAGCCTATTCATACACACCCTCCTCCGAGATACGCCATACACAATGGCATTTACTATAAACTTTAGGTTTTATATTTCCCAAGATTCGATTTTCTAATCAGGGCGGCGAAGAGGGAATGATGCGAAGTGAGGTTTTAAAATAGTCACTTAGTATTTTCAATTTGATTGGATATAGATTTATTCCATTTCACTTACAATAGTGGTGTTACGGAATATTTCCAATACAGGGCAGTGAAAGGAAGAAAATGGGAACAAATTGTATGGAGTATGATACATATACGGACCTGCATATATGCTTTGTGTGCAAAACTGTTTACTTTATCCTATTGTCACATAGTAAACTAAAAAAACACGTTTGTCCACTCACGTGCTATATAAATCGGGACAATAGTAAAACGTAAACGTGAACGTGATGGTTCAAAACCATTGTGTTTTTTTGTTTTTTCGTTGTATTTGTTGATATCACTTTTGAAGTGGTTGAAACTAATATGTATATTTTTAACATAAGTAAATAAGAATAGTTTTTGTTATGTTGATAGTAGGTACCTCAATCGAAAGTTCAATGTTCCTTCACAGGTCTCATTTTGATGTAACTTTTATAGGTACGTATTACATTACCTAGATATGGGAGTAAAATATTTTTGTTGTTATTTTATTTAGAAGACAATTGGCGTAGAGCATAATGCGAGATGAGGTGCTACTTCATTTCCATTAAACAGTTAATTTAGGTTAGTGTCTAAAATTGCTTACCTAAATTTTATGAATTACTTTTATATACATTTGTCTAGTATCAATCCTAAATATTTACCGCATTTTCAGTTTCATCTAAAAATCTTGGAAGTGATGTGTGTTAGTACTAGGTAGGTAAATAGTTGGATATCGCAAGTGTTAATCCAAAATTTAAATTGATTTAATTTCGGGCTTATGTTTAAGTTTTTTTTTGTCGCATGTTGGTCTAACACGCAATTATGGAAAAGTCATCCTACGCGTACTAGAAGTAATTAGAAGGGAATAATTATTTTTCTATTCAACTTGAACCTGATAGGTTTGATCCGCTGACTTAATTCATTATATGAGATACCTAAATACACAGCGCGTTATCTCAAATAGTTGCAATTAGTGAAGACCTAGGAAATATTATATTTTCATATATTTTATTAAACTGGTCGAGCTTGTACAAATGTGGTTTCAAAAATATTTTGACTTAGCCTGGTCTAATAAAAAAACTGTTATAAGCCGTGTTTTATTTTTAAACGTTTTATATTGGCATAATAATTTACGGAAGTTACTTTGAATCTTCAACCTACCAAGGTAGTTATGATCAGATGTAGCACATGCAACCCACGCATGTAATTATATAGGTAACACACGGTGTCACACGGAATAACAATTACATTGTGTGTTTTTCAATTTCAGTAAGCTGGGCAAAAAACCAAAGCGGTAAGGATATTTGTATCATCAACGGCTACACGTTCTACCTCCATCGAGAACAGCAGAAGTCCAAACGATGGCTTTGCACGTATGGGGCGCGGTGCCGCGCGGTGGTGTACACCACACATAGCAATGAAGTCATACGACTCATGGTGGATCACAATCATGGCACTCCGAATTTTTTTGTTAAAAATGGCGTCTGTTTTAGAATACAAGCGAGTAAATAATATATATCTTTGGATATTTATCATTATCATCCTCTTAGCGTTTGTCCTGGGCTGTGATGGGGTTCGTCACTTTCCTTCCACTTCGCTCTATGTCGGGCATCGCTCTCGGTTAAGCCACAGGAGTTTAAGTAGATATTTGGTGATGATATTGCGCCACTGCTGCCTTGGTTTGCCTGTCTTATTTGGACCCGGCAAGTAAGAACCACGGGCTCTTTGGCCCACACACATTTTTTTTATGCGAGCATATTAGCGAAGTCTCTTACTCCAAGGCAACCATGGATGTGTTCGTTTCGAACCCTACTTATCTATCGTAAAGACTCCTGAAATCCATCTCAGCATCTTAATTTCTGCCACATGCCTGATTTTGACGTATTACTCGTACAACGTTTAAAAAGTGTAATTATTTAAGATTATAAACATTATTACTGTTTTTAGCGATGTGGATCAAAAATTCTCGAGGAAACGAAGTGTTACTACTCCAAGGATACACATTCCACCGGAGACGCTCAAGTAGGACACGATCGGAATGGCGATGCACCGCTAACAATGTGTGCAAGGCGCGCGTTTTCGTCACGCCCCTCAAGAAGATTCTTCCGCAGAAGGGCGACATAATTCATGGGCATCTTCCACCTACTTATGTTATTAAGGATGGTGTTTATTTCAAACTGTAGTATGTACTCGGTGTAAATGTTTGTCTTGATTATTGAGGAAATCTTATGGTACAAGATAAAATCATAATCAGAGTTTCTGGCAATTTGTTAGAAATGTAATACGTACTGTGGGGCAGTAAATAAATAATAAGATAAGTTATTATCCAAAGTGTGTGTTTCATTGCCATCTCATAAATGGACACAAAACATGCTTCATGCTGCTGATTAATATCCATTCTTAAGAAACGAAGCCCAACACAAAGAGCTTTTTCTCTAAAATTCTATGCAAAGTGGACTCTTACGATTACAAATTAGGTTGTAAAGCCCTTTGTTTACGGGCAATCAAAAAATTAAAATGTTACAGAAATTTCTGGCTCCATTCCCCTCCAGAAAAGTTGCATACAAATTCCTCACTTGGACACTTACAAACTTTTTAAAAGTTGAAAGGGTGAAATGAGGGTACAAGCCCTATGCCGTGCCGCCAAAATTATACGGCGATTTTTTAACTGTCTCAAATATTTCAGAGTACGCAAAAAAAAATTCAATAAAAAAAACTGATAATTAGCACATCGAATCATTTTACTTCTATGTGAAAATGTAGTACCTACCTATGTGTTTTCGATGTTTTACTTAAACTATAACCACAAAGCGATGAGTTCCACATTGAGTGCCGAAGATAATATGGAAATGACATCACCAGAAAAAATATGAGGTGAATTCCGGAATGAATACTTTGGTTCTGCCGAAATCAAAAGACAGGTACATGAAGACTTATGAATCTTTAAAACGGTTTTCATTTTAATTAATTTGATAGATAATTTGTAATAAAAATTATTATATACTTATTTGTGTTTTTTTTTTGGATCATTTTGAGAAAAGCAATAGTGCAAAAAGCCTTTTCATCCGTGTCAAGTCTATACTTGAGACTAATAAAACAAGACAATTAAACATAAAATTCAGCCTGAAAAAGGTATTTTCCATGCGGGGTCAGTATGCCTATTTCTTATAACGTTTTACATTTCAGTAACTTACGTAAACAATATACGAGGCAAAGAGCTGTGCTTAGTGCACGGCTTTTCATTCTATCTCCAGAAACGCAGGAAGTCCAGCCTGGGTTGGCTGTGCACCTGCGGCTCGGGGTGCAAGGCCAAATTGATCACTACTCTTGATAGAAGATTGATAAGAGCACATTTGGAGCATTGTCACTCTGCTCCAAGGTATATTATTCGGAATGGAGTGTATTTTAAATTGTAGCGATTGTGTATTTTTATACTAAAATTTGTCAGTAGGATTAAAAGTTAATTTGACTTTATCTTGGTAGGGTTCGCGTGTATTAATTTAACTTGATTAATTTCTTAACTTGATTGAATTTCATTTATTTAATTTTGTCAATAAATGCATAGCAACACCGTCTCAATATAGACAACCAGTCTATGATGAGATGGCGCGAAAATACTTATCGTTGGTTGGTTCACAAAATGCGTGATACTCGTAACATGGCGCGGGTACATACTGGTCGGTGATTGGTGGGATTTTGAATTTTGGAGGGGAGTAACGATGAAACGGATTCTGATCGGACCAGTTCGCACATATTCTATTCAGTAACCTCCCATTGTACTTTGTATTACGAGTTGGTGAACTTATTGTTATACAATATATATATAGTTATATGATGTTGTTGTTATACAATAAAGTAATTGTTCAGAAACAGTGTTTAAAATTGATCATCTCCCAACCTGCTGGGACCCTGAGTTATTTATAGCCAACAAGAAGCGTGTAAGTGTTATAATCTTAGTTTTGTGATTTTTAGGTTTTTATTTCGTCGGTTGATAAGCAAAACTCACTAAGTAACAAATACCTACTTGAAATAAAGCTCTTATCTCAGTTCTGATTTAATACTGACATAAGAGGTTGCTAAGAGTAGTGACAGTTTTTATAGTGAGTTTTGCTTATCAGCCGACGATTTATAAGCAAATACCTATGAGGTCGAATAAAGTATGGTACATCTGAATTGTCTCTTTATTAAGATTTAATTTTAATCATGACATTTTATTAATACTTCTCAAGAAGTTTATGCCTGGGTATCGATCTTCAACGGCAAGAAAAAAAGCTTTTTCTAATTAACACTGAAGGTTAAAAAAATGTGGTGACAGCAGTAAGAAAACAATTCGACTACGGGATTGAAGTGTCCTAACCATTAAATGTATTTACTGCAATCGCCAATCTACTTGCCCAGCGTGGTGATTACGTGTATAAAATCTACCTTCTAATCCCTCCTAATTGCGTATGCATACTAGTCATAGGCAATAGGGGAGCAGCGGACTGTTTGCGTGATGTGATGCAAATTTGCATCACAGCACAAAATCCAATCCAAATCCAATTTAATTAGTTTAGTAAATATGTATATAATATTTAGTAATTTATAATGTAGTTTTATAATATTATAGTTTTAATTTTGTGTATTTTTGTCGCTTATAAATAAATTGAATTGCTGATTTATTTTGATCCATAGTTTGTAATGGTGATTATAATTTGTGAATAATTAAATATGATCCAATTTATGAATGTATATGAATATAGCTGTGAACGTGTTCTATGTAGTCAATAACATTGTTACGTGCCGTAATAATGTTATTTTATTTATCAACGGTAGAACAATAATACCCGGATGTATTTTCACGAGGATGGTGAAGACATAAAACGATAAATAAAGCAAGAAGCCAGCAGCGAAAGTTGAGATTGGATTCGGTTCTTTCTTTGTTTTTCCTTTAGTACTTACGAATATATTATGACGATTATCTTCACTTTGCAAACGACGAGAATCTACAAAAAAATAGGTACCATTATTTTTTGTTCACCGAGTTCAAAACACAATGAAACTGTTTTAAATTTGTCACGGGTTACAAATTTTCTCTTTTCTGGTTCAATCAAACATATTCTGAAGACCTATGGTCTTCATTGTAGTTTTGTGATTCCTATCTCAATCTAACTGCCATTATTGGAATCAAAATCTTTTAACAGTTAGGTATATGGTCAACAAACGTCAAAGGCAAGCGGATGTTAATAATCAATGGATTCAGCTTCTACCTGCATAGCACGCAGCAGTGCAAGAACTACTGGCGCTGCACGCTGGGCTCCATGAAGTGCAAGGCGAGGGTCACTACAGACAGTACCAACTTCCACAGCCACTTAGAGATTGTCAACCTGCAGCATAGTTATCCGCCGCCGAAATTCTGTATGAAAAATGGAATGTACTTCAAACTATCATGCTGACTTGCTGAGCATGAGTGATCTTGATTATTAGTCAGGTGTTTGGGGAGGTTACGTTAAAATATGCAATTTAATACCTAAATAAGCACGAGAGTAAATGTCAAGAGTAAATAGGTAGTTAACGAATAATTAGTACACGAAAATAGGTAAAAAAATACTCATAACAATTTGAACAGGTACAAAGGCGATCACTTCCAGTTAAGCAAAAGAGTGAACTATGTGAAACGAGATGGACAAACAAACATGTGTAGGTACAGTGGTGAACGTGATTTGAATAATAATAATGTAATTATATTATGCTAAATTCGTACATAATAATATAAAACACGTATAGTTAATCCTGCTTGGCTTAACCTTTTGCTCCTAAATATTGTATATTAATTAGTTTTATGTATATTTTCGTTGTGAGTACTCAAGTGAGTACACTGAAAAGCTATTGTTAAATATCATAGATCTTGATTCT
Source organism: Thaumatotibia leucotreta (assembly GCA_025490895.1). Taxonomy (NCBI): domain Eukaryota; kingdom Metazoa; phylum Arthropoda; class Insecta; order Lepidoptera; family Tortricidae; genus Thaumatotibia; species Thaumatotibia leucotreta. Next base: position 12,781 of record JALPQI010024421.1, read on the forward strand.
TGCTGTTAGGCCATCAACTGTTCACACACTGATATCTTTTGCAGTAATATGGACGACAAACATTAAAGGCAGAGAGACTGTTATAATTGACGGTTATTCGTTCTACAACGTCGGTGTTGGTCTCGATACCGCAACATGGCGGTGCACCTCCACCTACACCAAGTGCAAGAGCCGGTTCCTCGCCACTCTGGACCGCAGAATTCTTCGCGCTAACTTTGACCATAACCACTCGGCTAGTAATTATATTATACGGAATGGAATCTATATTAAAGTATGATTCAACTGTTCTTTGTCAACATGTAACTGTGAGTGTTGTAGAGTAAGTATTTATTGTAGTACAACGCTTGTTACTTTAACGCCACACAGGATGGCCAAATTCTCCGCGGTCACCTCAACGAAATTGATTTTTTTGTTTTTATCTCCTAACGTATTAATGTAATGTGAAGGACTGTATTCTGAGTTTGATCAAATCAACGTAAATATAATAATATCGAAAATATAATATTTGAATATTTCACAATTGCGATTTATAAAATCAAACAATGAATAATTAAAAGTAATTATTCATTGTTTGATTTGCTCTATTTCAAACAATGATTTATCGGCGATAGGTAGTCGGTACCTTAAAATTTGTATGTGGAGTTACAAGAACAGAATTTTATGTCTATTTCTGTTCCATTTCTGTAACAGATTCCAATAACATTTTGTAATCAGGCGCTATCGCTAAAAAAAACGCTATACAGGGTGGAAAGATTCGACGTTCCTTCTCGCTACCGACCGAGTCTACCAACCAATACGATGATCTTTCAGTATGGGACCAACATCGAAATATCTTTTAAAAAATGTAACCCCACATACAAAGTGAGTTGTGAGTTAGAGTTCAATAGTATGGAATAGTCAATTTTCCATGTACGCTTTCGACGTTGGTCCCATACTGAAAGTTCATCGTAATCGTTGGTAGACTCGGTCGGTAGCGGGAAGGAACGTCGTCCCTTTCCACCCTGTATGAGTATGGCATTGGCAGTAGATACATTTTGATCTTCCAACGGCAATGTAAAATATATTATACACTCTTTTTCCGTGAGCATTCATGATGTTTAACTAAAGGCTGAACCACATGGATGCGGGTAACGTATGTAAATTTAATATTCGATGGCACACCGCTTGCGTGGCGAGCACGTGCGTGTGACGTGTAAGCGATGTGCCATCTACTATGACATTCCCGACGCTACAACGCGCACGCCACGCACACGCGCACGTACACGGGCTCCAAACGCATGTGGTGTGGCTTGGCCTTAACATCGCACTTTCCAGCCCGTATACTGGTGCACAATATAAGGTTTAAGCCAACATGCTAATTTACATTATTAGTATTATTTAATACAGTGTGATGTAAGAATATTAATATTCACATTCATTCATTTATTCTTAAAATCAAAATTTTACATGTCAAAAAATAATAAATCAATGTCAATTAAAATACAAATATTTACAATAGTCAAGATATTCAGATTCATTAATAGGTAACAGAGAATTCGGTCTATAGGTATATACTCGTAAATGTCAATCAAGGTAAAAATAAATGAATATGCAGGCACTATACCTATCTAAATAATGTTTTTTTTTTAATGTATGCAGTAACATGGACAAGGAACTCAAAAGGCAAGGAAGTGTTAATAATTAACGGCTACAGTTTATACCAGGACCGAGTCGGAGGCTCAAACTCTTACTGGCGCTGCAGCGTGCGGTCGGCGAAGTGTAAAGCCAGAGTGACATGCGACAACCAAAATCAAATTATACGCATGGATTTGCAGCACAACCATCCTCCGTCAAATTTTTGTATTCGAAACGGGACCTATATCAAGCTGTAAGAAGTTCTAATAAATGAATTGATATATGACTACATGTATGTGGGACTACATGAGTTTAGTCCGATCACCGGCCACCTTAGTTTTCGGCCTTGTTCATAGTAAATGTATGAAGTGTTGGGTGGCCCAGAACTAGATTTATCTGGCGAAACCACCTATTTAAACTACCTAAATCCTGTGTGAATCTGATAAAGTATACAAAAACCTATAGAAAATAATTGTTGTGAAATTCAGTGTTTCGTAAAGCATCTACTTGTATTTTCGTGTTGTTAGTCAGTAGCACAATATTAGTAGTGCCATCTATACCAATAAGAAATTATTATAAAAACTCCGTTTGATTGTAACTTTTTGTAACAAATAATTTATAAATATGAGTGAAATACGAATACCTAGGTACTAACCTAATACAACTTTTTTCCAGTCACGTGGGCGAAAAGCATTAAGGGCACGGATTTGGCACTAATCAACGGTTACAAGTTCTATAAAAGCAACGTAAGCCGCAAGACGGTGTCATGGCGGTGCACACATACACACACGAATTGCAAGGGTAGCTTCGTTGCCACCCGGGACGGCGACATGATTCGCGCCAATTTGGAACATAACCATGAAGCATCCGAATTTTATATAAGTGACGGGATTTATCACAGAGTTTAATTTGGTTTAAGTCTAGGTTTGCGAACAATCATGTATTATTATATTTCTAGATAACTAACCGATTACCGTGTAATGCTTACTATACTGGTGTCAGATGCCACCCCGGTGTGATCAACCCAAAAACATTTTAGGGATGTAACATGAAATTTAAAATAATAAAAGTTCTGTAAACGTTGTATTCTAGCTTTTGCAGTAAAAGCTTTTTGTATAAAAACGTTTTTGGCCATATCACGTATTCGTTTATATCACTAATTATAAAATAATATACAACCGTTATTTGGCAGTTCTATGTTAAGGTGCGGTTAAACTAAAAGAGCATTCGCTGTTCTAACCTCCCACTCTACGAAATTCGATCGGTACACATAACGTGATTGGTCGATTTCTTAGAACGGGCGCTAGAACAGCGAATGCTCTTTTGGTTTAAACGCACCTTTAGACAAAAGGAATCCATTGTAGAACAGTACAGCTATTTACTTAATGGTGTTTGATAAGTCTTTTTTATCCTTTCATTTTGATTGAATGGTTATTTTCTTATTTGCTTTGCTATTGTTCAAGTGCTTTAAGGGTGTCGAGAACGAAATTATATCACAAATTGGTGATGTAGCAGCATTGCACACGACTGTTTTGGCACTAAACCTATTACTTAGAGGCTACAATATAAAGAAGTACAATGAAATAAAAAAAATACAATGACACGGTTGACAGATTAACGTTGACAATTTTTTTTTTCTATTTCATTGTACTGATTACGGCAACGCATTAGGCTCTATTCATCCATAAAACTGCACAAACGTCACCTCGCTCACTTAAAAAAAACAGTTATTAATAATTTATAGGAATTAAAAATAAAAGAGCAGCATTTTCTTAAACCTTAACACGACGG
>JALPQI010024422.1:0-12318 GCA_025490895.1 Thaumatotibia leucotreta
AGAATTTTCAGATTAATCTCAACATAAATATAAATAAAGGTAAAAGCTAACTATTTATTGAGTGTATTGAATTTGTAATCACAAACTAGAATATGCAATGTATGAAACCAACCTTTTTTTCCTTTTTAGGGTTCCGTAGCCAAAATGGCAAAAACGGAACCCTTATAGATTCGTCATGTCCGTCTGTCCGTCTGTCCGTCTGTCCGTCTGTCACAGCCAATTTACTCGGAAACTATAAATGCTACAGTAACGAAATTTGGTAAGGGTATGTGTTGTATGAACCGCTACAGGATTATGATACTAAATTGTAAAAAAAACCATTGGGGTGGGGGCCCTCCATACATGTAACTGGGGGATAAAAAAAATTTTTTAGTTGTATATAAGCGTGTGGGGTATTAATAGAAAGGTCTTTGAAAATTATATGAAGGTTTATACATTTCATTTTTATTTAAGCAAATCATTTTCGAGATATCAGCTCTCAAAGTATGAAAAATGTGTCCCCCCCCCTTTATTTTTTAAACTACGCGATATAAAATTCTAAAAAAAATATATGTTATGCACATTAATGAACTCTATCAACGATTTTTGGTTTGATTAAATTACCTCCTATAGTTTTTGAAGTAGGTTGATTTAACTGTATTTTTTTAATAATAAATTGATAATGGTACGGAACCCTTTGCGCGCGAGTCCGACTCGCACTTGGCCGGTTTTTTTTTCATGACATGAACTTATATTTACTGCTTTATAAACGTTATCTCATTAAAAGAACTTGATGAGAACAGAAAAACAATACATAATGATCAACTTACTGCCTGACCAAATTTTTTATAGTAATTTGAATGGTGATTTCAGATGAAATTCGGCACAGGTTCCTGTTACAGAACCGAGTTTTTTTTTTCAGAGTCTCGTGAGTAAATAAAGCCAATTTAGGGTTCGTGTAATTAATTTCTAAAAATTATAAAATATGGGACACCCTGATATACAGTACTGTAGGAGGTTCAGGTATAATAAGAAGATTCAAAATCTACACGTGGAAGAAGAATCATTTATTTTATAATTCGCGACGCGCGAGCGGGACCCGAAGGCCGAAGCCTCCAGGGTGACTGAAACAAATTTATATTTTATTTCATATGTTGATTAGGTACATGTCACTCATTTAAATACAGAATTTATCCGAAAGTAACCAGTAAATGTAGAGGATTGTTAGGGTGCGGCTCCACTGAGGCGAAGAGGAGCGGAGATGTGCAAAATTGACCAATTACATTCTTCAAATTCAAAATTCGAAACATTGTCATGCATGCGGTCTCATTGGCCAATTTTGCACATCTCCGCTCCTTTCCGCCTCAGTGGAGCCGCACCCTTATAGTATACATTCTCTTCAGTTCTTACCTCTTCTCGATGAGAAGTCTAGAGAAAGCGGAAATTGCGAAACGTCTGTGCTTTAGTCTACACCGCAGTCGTCACTCGAATGTAATCTTGTAATGTGTTTAAAGCGAAGGAAATGTAGTGCCTGATGTGCCCGAGAAATGTGTCTTAAAACATCGGCGGACATGATTTCTATAGGCGTCGCGTATTTTTTTTATTTCTTTTGACCTACGAGTATGACAGATGAAGTTATAGTGTATTTCATTTATTCATCAATCAACAATTCAAATTAATTACAAATTAAACTAAAATTAAAAAATAAAGATAAAACTAATAATAAAATTACAATATACCTATAAAAACAACAAACCTTCCAAAGTTTATGTGTCCTTGTTCTAATTAAGGTCTACATAATATTATTGTCAGCCTCCATAGCCTAAGTTGGCAGTGACCCCATGAAGTTGAAGGTTCCGGGTTCGAATCCCGGCGATCGCATTATTTATGTATTTAGTTATAACAAATATTTTTTCCTTCGTCGCGGCGGTCTATGTATTTAAGTATAATCTTTTACATTTATCATCGCTTGGTATACACATCACAAGCCTTAATTTTATTGAGCTTACCGTGGGACTAAATCGATTTGTGTCAAATGTATAATGTTCCTTGGATAAATATGTATATCCGCCAGTTAAAATTATTGCTATTCTTTTCCCAAGCGTACAAAAGAAAAGGACACGACCTGTCAGATATACATATATTGTCTGGGCATGGCAGTTCGTAAGTGATGTTATAAAACATGTTTTAACTATGTATTGCTTTATTTTATTAGTAGCTGTAAATAACAAATACTTACCTATAAATTAATACAATTATAAAAAGAATACTAGGAGCTCTGCCTGCGGCATGGATCCCATTAATTGCTAATAAAAATGCAACTTCACACAATTGTATTGGGGGCTAAACCACAAAAATTTACAAGCGCACAATTCTACAAATTCAAATTGTATAAATTCCCATACAAAAAGTTGTCGATTTTGTTGAATTGGATAGGCCACTAGTATACCTACACGTACTCTCTCTGAAGTTGAATGGAATTCGTATGAATCGTCAGTCGACCTTGTAGTTTTCTGGTTGTATTATACAAATCATTTTCTTATTAATTACTTGTTCTTGCAAAGGTATTCACTGCTTACAAAATGCAACTTCACACAATTGTATTTTTGCTATACTTACTGTCTCTGAAGTTGAATGGAATTCGTATAAAACGTCAAACAAACAATAACCAGCATTTTTCAAAGCGTCGACCTTGTAGTTTTCTGACAGTATTTATCCAAATTATTTTCTTATTAATTACTTGTTATTAAAAAGGTATTCACTGCTTCTAAAATGCAACTCCACACAATTGTATTTTTGCTATACTTACTGTCTCTGAAGCTGAATGGAATTCGTATAACGTAAACAAAACAATAACAAGCATTTTTCAAAGCGTGGACCACAAGCGAGTGTGTTGGAAGGCGGTCAAATATTTGGCAAAAGCTAGTTTTCCGAACTGTTGCCAGAAATTGCCGAGGTTGACCACCAGTCGATAATCCGATGATGGATTCTGGTCGGCTGCGGTTCGTCCAATCACAGCGCCGTATGTTTATGTTATTGTGTATAGTTGGCGCTAGTAAATCGAAACCAAAACATAATCACAGCAAAGTGTATTCAAATATGTAAATCAATAAATGTTGTAAGCGTTCACAGATAATAATAATATATGAGTATTTTTAAGGGGCTGCAGTGTAAGACGCTATACCATTCGTAAGTAGAATCTTAAAAAAAGTAAACAAATATGGCTGACTTTCCATAGCTTTGGACGTCTTTGACATAATATCATGAAACACGTTCGCAAATATAATTTTTATTTTTTTTCGGCAATACTAATAAATATCAATAATTTAAACTAAAAATGTGAACTCAAGGTTAAAGGTTTTAAGTTACTAATAAAACTAAGATTGTGTTCTAAAAGTGCGCGAAGAATAATGCCAGTTTTTAGGTTTGTTTACTTTTTTTTAGATTCTACTGACAAATGGTATACACAAGGAATCTCTAGGTTTTAAAGGGTCATGTGAATCGCCTAGAGTTACAGGGTGCTTATACAAATTGCCAATCGCTAACGCTTAATCGTCAATCGTAAACGAAACTGTCTTTGTCGCACTAATAATATATGAAAGATTGACAGAGAGGGAAAACTACGATACGCTACTAAGCGTTAGCGATTGGCAACTTGGCTAAGCATCCACGGTAGCTGCTTAAGATGAATTTCGCTACACAAAACGCGATTCGTCGAAATTCGTTTCGCTAAATCTACCTTTACTATCAGGCGGGCCATACGCCTGTTTGCTACAGTCGGTGGCAAAAAGGAAACATAATACATAGATAATAAAAATTTCAATATCACTCTTAAATAGTTACCCGAATTTTTCGGTTAAAAGTGGTAAAACAATCATTAGTTACTTATACAGGGTTGTAATAAGTACATACCGAAAGACTTTACACACGCATTTCTGATGTCAAAAAATTTTAAAAATATGAAATGACGTGCCTATATAATTCTCGCTAATACATTGTTTTTGTGTCGAGATAAATACTCATAGTGTAAAAAATTTAATCGTGCATGCATTTTTCAGTGGCTTGTAATGAAAAATGTTTTTTTGTCAAACTTAATTATCTCTGAAACTTAGCCGAATCTAGAAAAGTTTATAATATGACATTATAGTCTCAAAATGTGACTAGGAAAGTATAAATGCCCGTATTCATTGACCGAGAATGTATTATGTAGGATTATGTATTCTCTTTACCTGTATTATAAACAAGTATGGCTTTAGTTCTAACCTTTGACAGCCTTCCATTTCCACCCGTTTCATTGATCGCGGTAATAGTAATAACAAAGTTAGCTCACTCAGCGTTTCCGCGCGTCTCATCGCCCCGCAATCCGACTTCGGAAGCAAGCAGTTTGGAGAGCTATTGCAACTTAGTGAATCAAATTTAATTGAATAATTTTACATTTATATGATTTCCTGTATTTGATGTGATGTGATAGAGAAAGTTCAAGAATGTGTGTTAGGGTGCTTCTTATTTTTGCTATTTTGTTCGAACTAATAAAGGAGCTCTTTGCTCTTCCAATTGCAATTTTCTATGGGACACCCTCTCAATTTGTTACTTGATTAGTAAATCATTTTTTTTTCAATATTATAAACAAAAATTAGGGGTCGCTACCGAAGTAAAAAAACAAGACTAATCATTTTGCCTTTCTTGAACTTCTTACTTGCAATTGGGAGAGCAAAGGGCTTCTTTATTGGTTCGAACATCCTACAAATTTTCAAAAATAAGAAGCACCCTAATGGGTGTAGATTTATAGATACATAAGTCCAAGTTAGGAAGTCCAAGTTATAAGTTTCATTCGTTTTCTACAGCAAATTTATGAAACTGACATTTGGTGACACATTATCCTGTAAGGAGTAAAATAATATTTCGGAGAGCCTAGGTCTCCATTATCAAGCACTGAGCCCGCGTTCACGCCTCGCATTCGTATGAGTTTAACCGTTTAGTTATAATATTTTCTTCGGTTATCGCGAGGATTACTCATGAAATAAAACTATGAAAACGGATAAACTCGCGTATATTAACTAATTTTAACTTCATTCCGACGTTTCGAACACTTTACAGGGTTCGTGGTCTGCGGATGACTCCGCGAAGTTAATACGCGAGTTTATCCGTTTTCATAGTTTTATTTCACGTTTAGTTATATTTATAATTATAGTAATACATCTTCAATTCAATGTTTGCTTATAATTATTGTTCTCAGTTTCAATTCTCCAAATAATGTCGCGCTTAGTGACTAAATACTCGTAATTCGATTAATCGTTTAATTCGTTATATTTATAACTCTTGCTATTTAACCATCCTAAATCTACAATTCTACAGGAATAAAATAGTGCTACATTATGGATATTTTTACGTTGTTACATGCTTGCATTGCTCGCAACTTCTATTAAGATTCTATTTAGACCAAAGGAGCATTCGCATAAAGTAGGTAAAGGTGCGTTTAGACCTAACGAGCATTCGCTCATTCTATCCTCCACTCTACGAAATCAATGAGTTTCAACGAATCACATTTTGTGTAACGAACGAATTTCGTAGAATGGGGGATAGAATGAGCGAATGCTCGTTAGGTCTAAATGCACCTTTGCCTACTTTTATGCCTTAACAATGTCAACTTCATGTAAGATTATCCTCAAGTTTTTCTGGTGATTCTGCGACAAATTAATGAAATCTTTCCCCTTGATCCGAGGATCATTCAGTTACCGCAAAAAAATGACACAAACTTAATCAATCGGCCATCAGGGACCCGGTGTGATGGATGATCTTAATTAACTGATCTGAACACATTGTCCGGAAGAGTAAATCTGCCGGAAAATCTCAAGAATCGAGTACAAATGACAATGCAGGTTAATTTTAACATTCTGTTAAATTATTTACGTGTGTTTAAATTTTTAAAAGCTTGGAATAGATTACTATTTAGTGACGCAGAACGGACATACTATGTACCATTTCTGGCACATAAAATAATTTAAAGCAAAACATTTTAGTGTATACATAATAATATAGATGATAATATAATATTGATACTACAAAAATAGTTCGGAACATAGGCATAAGTTGCCAGTTGCCAAGTTACAAAAGGAATAAAGAGAAAATCTGAAAACTGTGAAAGTATAATAATATTCGTGGGGGGGGGGGCACGATCTATTAATGAAATTTAGTATAGGACCTCATCTGAATCTCGACGAGTCAGTTCCATAGCCTAACTCACAAACTGAACCTTAACTGAATACGAGTCAGGTTATTTATTTATTTTCACTCTCAAACACCTGTCTTATTTATTTTTTTTAGTACAGATGGTGTCTTTTTTAGGCACTAATGCGAGAAGTGGATCATTTTACAGGTCTAAAATTTCGGAGGGCCATCTGTACTAAAAAACGTCGTACGAGACACGAGTAAAAAGGAAAATCGTAACTCGTGTCGATTTAAAACACTCCCTGCGTTCCTGTTTTAAAACATCGCCACTCGTTTCGAATGTCATGTTTTTCGCACTTGTGTCGTAATGTATTATCTATCTTACGGAAATATAGGTAAATTTCAAACTATCGGCATTAATTGTTATAGCTACGCCAATCTCCAGAGCAGAATGGTCAACCAAGCGACCGAACAGACTAGCATGCCTTCAATACGAGCTCTGATTGCACCAACATCAACATCGTCAATCTATCTCCATAAACTTGAGGCTATAACATTTGAATATCAACTGGTCTCGTTTAATAATATACATACATCATAGAACGTATGTCGGGGGCATGGTGACATGTTTTAGGAGATGGCCGTAATAGATTTAAACTGTGTAGGACGCACATTGTCTACTCTGTGTAGTATTTATGTATACATGTCTATCTTACCGGTATTAAAAGGTTAAAATTAATGAAAATATTTATCTAAAATACGCTTAATATGGTTGCAGGAGTCCACCGGAGGACCGGTCATTGTGGAAATCTTAATATAAAAAGAGAGGGAAAGCGATAAAAAGAGAGCGCACGTCTTCGTGACATTAATTTGCGTTGCGCGGCGGGAATTTGAACTTAATAGTATCGTGGCAAGAGTCCTTTTTTCTTTAAACAGGTTTTTGGAAATGGTTTTCTGTACTTGTACTAATATGTATTCTGTGGCATTAGAGACAAGTCGCCATTGAGCTGTTATAATGAAAGAAAGAAAGAAAAAAATATTTATTTGTGACACACACATTTAAATGGACAAGAAACAAAGTTTGCCACAAAACGGTCCCCAATTCAGCATAAAGCTGGGGCCTGTAATTACAGCCCAGCGCTGGTCTTCCATTGGGGCCGTTTGTTAATATGCGAAGACCTTTATTGAGCTTCCAAAATTTCCACAGTGCCATGTTTATTATAGTCAAATTACAAATAATTGCGTGCAGCTCAATTTCTGTGAATATTATTTAATCTGTAACTCACACGTATCAGCCTCAGGGCATTAATAATTGAATATTTGTGTTTAATTTGCACTTGACATCTGACATGCAAATATTTAAAACGGAAATAGCCAACTCGGGCAAAATGTTATGTGTTACATGTTCGAATTCTGACAGGCCCGGTATTGATTGATTGTATAATTGACACAATGACATTAAATAATAAATGGACGCACAGAGCCAAACAAAAAAACCAAGAAAAGTAGCACTAAAAGTCATTTCTATCATGTTTCAGTTGAAGCTAATAACGCTCACTTACAATAAACTATAATAAAAAAAACTCAAAGAATTAAAAACTTTGTGAAGTGAGCAATAAGTGTCAAATTTGCGAACAACACCGCAAAATAGTAGAAATTTTTATGTTTAAGGAATAATGATGCTATACCGTAAGGTGACCAAATGCCAACTGTCAGAACTGAATAGAGGAGCAAAAGGACTGCAATATTTACTTCTGCAGCCCATTTTTTGGGGCCATTTTTTTGAGCTGTTTGGGGATCCACTTATATAAATTCTAAATCAATGAATTGACATGATATATTTTACTCACAAATATAGTTGTATACACTTGTTTCTTTATATCCAAAATTATTTATTTATGTTCTTAACGTTATAAATGAGTACATTAAGACACGACTTGTAAGCGAGTGTCGATAAATTAAAATACGACCGAAGGGGGTGTTTTAAATCGACACGAGTTACGAATTTCCTTTTCGCACGTGTATCGCACGACGTATTTCAGTTTCGACCTAACAAAATAGTACATTACTACCGAGGCCGGGAAGTGACTGGTTTCCGGCCGAATATATGTAGACGGCCGAGCGAAGCGAGGCCGGATAGTATTCGGACGGCAACTCGTCACTTCCCGGCCTCGGTAGTAATGTACTATTTTGTTTTACTTTTAAAAAGCGGTATTAGACGACGCGGTCGGTTGGGTCCAAATAATCGCATGCGGTGATCGGGGCTGACGGATCGCGCCGTATAATACTGCTTTTTAAATATTATTTTGAGTAGTTATTGCACATTTATTTTAAATTATAAAATTTAAATATCTAATTATAACTGCAAAAATTTGCCAGTCATTTTTTTTATACTAATATTACTTACAGATAATTAATGGCTAAAAGCCAAGGTGCCAGGTCACAACCTTATGTCAAAAGAAATTTAAAAAAGTCAAAGTCAAAGTCAAACTATTCTTTATTCAAGTAAGCTTATTAATAAGCATTTTCGAATCGTCTGACATTATCAAGAGAGAGAAAAAAAAATCTACTACTGGTTCAAACCCTACACCGTTCCTGAGAAGAACCCGTAAGAAACTCAGGTGGACTTACTTTTTTCAAAAACAGTATAATAATACATCTTATTAAAATAACATGCATTAAATAATTTATTACATAAAAAAAAAATTATAATAGACATTTTTATAAAAAAGAGAAATAAATAAAGAATCATAATATTAAACAAAAATAATTATTATTGTACATGTAAAAGAAGCACTTGCCGGCCCGGCCTAGGCCGGCAACGAGGTACTTCCCGGCCACTTTTTGGGCACGTAACTACAACATTTCATTGCATGTTTGAGAAAAACCACTTATCGCACAGTGCTTAAAAAAAGCACCATCTGTACCAAGAAAATGTCATTACAAACCTAATTTCCTGTAATAAAATATGTATTTTTCTGTAATACTGTAAATAGTAGCTGGTTCGTACTAATGAAGTAGTTTGTTCTACGACGTATTTAAATACCTACCAAATTATTTTAGTGACGAAACCCGTTATAATTCTTATTAACTGCTTCATAGCCTAGTTGGTAGTGACCCTGCCTACGAAGCTGGAGGTTCCGGGTTCGAATCCCAGGGAGGGCAATATTTGTGTATTTATTTATCACAAATATTTTTTCCTTGGTCATGGCTGTCTATGTATTTAAGTATCTATCTATTATATGTATCGTCGCCTGGTACCCACATCACACGCCTTAATTTGAGCTTACCGTGGGTCTAGGTCTATTTGTTTAAGTTGTCCCAGACATTTATTATTATTATCGAAAGTTCAAATTCAACTCAATAACGCCTTCCAATAAGTTTACCAAACAGTGAACTTGTCTACATTTTTTATTGACACAACTAAATTAGAGTGCTCCACAAACTCGTATTCTATTTATATCTACGTTCGTTTCTCAAGCGCTAAAGCTGTCAACAATACTAATGCGACGTGAACTCCATATGCCCCTTTTGACAGAACCCAATGATATATTTGTACAGCAAAGTGCGTCGAGTAATTTTCAATGCGTTGGCTTTTTGGGGATCAAATTTCGAGCGTAGTTATAAATCTGAATTGGTATTTTTAAGTACTTAGAAACTTATAGTATCTTCGTAACTTATTATATTTTATATTGGTCTGCCTGCGACCACGGGTGTAACGTCATGCCCGAAACGTCAGGATATAATCAAACGTAAGTTTACGCGATTAAGATCCGTTTGTTTGTAAAATATAAATTATTATATTTTACATTAACGAAACTTTCAAACTATAGGTACGTATATTTTACACTGACAAAACTTTTAAGTGTTTTACACTGATACCTATCCTTTACAATTTATAACTTGAACTAATACGGTCATATTTGTAATTTATTTAATAAGTATGTACTTTAAATAATCTAAAACTCTTCTCCCTTGCGCTATAACATTTTATCATGGAATTAGAAACTTTTCGTTACGTATCGGTAAAACCTAACGTAGGTATCCTTTAATTTCCTACTCATGATACGGCTACTGTATCCTTATTTACGATTTAAACTATAGAAAATTAATACCAAGCCTTTTATATTCCTATTCTTCCATTTCCGTCACGGGAAACAAAGAAAAAATATCATCAGTCTTAAAATACACCTTAAGTATAAAAAATCCAGTCATTAATCACCCCTTCAACAAAACACAAGGTCAAAATTATAAAACTCGATATTTTAAACGCCCTTTGTTTACGTTAAGTCAAAATAATCTGTGTCCTTACCCTTACCATGAGCGCAGACGACGCGACACGACGCGACGCAATAAAATCAAACAGCTGCCAGCTAATACAAGTGTCTTACGTGACCAACCCCGGCGTGGCGTACGGGCGACGCGACGCGACGCGATGCGAACGCTATCAGTTTGTTTGATATTTGGATCAAAATTATTTTCGTTGTCTTGTTTCATACCACTCTGCCACGCTTTTAGTTGCTGTTATGACTCAGTATTGTGTATTTCTTTTTCACGCTAGATTTTAATCCATACAACAGAAATTTAAAACAAAACATCATCTCATACAAAAATCACTGCGCTGCGTCACATTTTTTAGAAACACAAAATAAGACAACGAAAATAATTTTGACCCATTTTCGCGCGATCGAGACGCGACGCCCGAATAGTGTCTGTCACACTGACGTATGAATTCACACGTGCGAATGGTTCGCGGTAGGGCCTCAAGCCTACTAGGTACGGTCGGCTCTAATAATATGTATACAATTTTGATCCTTATGCCTTTGACATACGTTCCGAAATGTATACATATTATTAGACGTGACTGTACCGCGAAAATAAATATTCGTAAATTTGGAGGATTTTTCTCTGTCAAAGGCATCATTAGAGTGAGAGAGACAAATCCTCAAAATTTGGACTTCGGAGTTCGCAGTAGAAACAGATCTTGGTAAAGACACTGGGCGCCATCTTGGACGGAAGTTCGGAGTAAACTGTAAACAGTAGCCATCGGCGTCGGCTGTTTGTCTTGCCAACTTGTGCTGTTGTGTATCGAACCGAATACGTCCAGTGTAACTATGGCTTTAGTTTGTTTTACAGTTATAATAGGCAAAGAAGTTTATTTTTGGCATTATTTTTTTTTTCAGGCATACGTCATCATTGCAGCCATAAGACTTCTACTGCTGAACATAGGCCTCCTTAACCCTCCGACCAACATCCGAATTTCGAAAATAAAAAACAGCCATTACTACTAATATCTCAGAGTTTGTATGGAACAACATTTTATTATTATTCGGTCGCCCCGTCGTGTAAGTTTCTCACAAATAAACTAAACTAGGCACTAGGCTCAAAGTCATCCAATGGAGAAGGCTATGCTAGGAGTCTCTCTGCTAAATCGTATTAGAAACGAGGCCATCCGTAGCAGAACCAAAGCAACTGGTGTACTTCTCCGAATTTGCTAAACTGAAGTGGCAGTAGGCACATTGCGTGTAGAACCGATGGCCGTCGGGGCGGAAAGGTTCACGAGTGCCGGAAGGCGCAGCGTGGGTAGGCCCCCGCAAGGTGGACTGATGACTTGGTGAAGGTCGCAGGAATCCGCTGGATGCGGGTGGCGTAGGACCGGTAATTGTGGCAATCTTTGGGGAAGACCAATGTTCATCAGTGATAGAACGCCCTAAAATTTGATCAGTGATTAAAAACCGCCTGGTATTTAGAACTTGTTCTCGCCGAAGTTCGAACTGTACTTTATCCAACTTTTATTTGATCTAATAAACTAACCGCTTCGTCAAAATCTCTGGACGTTAGTAAATGTTGTTCTTGTTAGTTTCCCCACTAAAACTACCCTCAACAATAGTTAGGTTTGTTTACTGTTGTTCAAGCCCATTTATTAGGAAGATTAGTTTGCCTTGCTAATCGTGTAAAAACTTAAAGTGAATAAAAGTGATTTAGGAAGACGTTTTCGTGAAAAATTAAGTCAAAATAGAGGAACTTGGAACTTGACATTGTAATTTCTCAAGGGCAATGAGTTTCCTAATTTTTGTAGAGAAATCCAGTTCCGTATTTAATTGTTATTTATTGTATAAAGTTGGGGCGGAAAGATTCTCGGGTGGCGCCCACGTACTGGAAGGCGCAGCG
>JALPQI010024423.1:0-16350 GCA_025490895.1 Thaumatotibia leucotreta
AACCTTTAGTACACCCCAATGTAACTTTTTTTGACATTCTTCCCGTCAGTCTTTACTTACCATTTCATTTAATATGTGTAAAACAAAAAAAACTACATTAACCATATGGTATCACATATTTATTTCCGAAATGACTTATATTAAAAATCGATGTCAGTTAGAACTGTTGCTCAGTTTGACAGTCTCAATTGATTATTTTATATCGACTTGTGTCATTTTGGTCGTATAGTTTTGATACTCTATGCACCTAAGTGATAAGATAACAAAAGCCGATATGTAACGGAAATCAATTAAAACACCCCGTACCTGTATATACACTGGAAAATAATAACTTTTTTTTATATCAGTGACTAAATCTTAAAATACTTGTATAATCGATAAATGTTTCTGATCTTGTGAAATCTTAACGATACTCTTATTGTGCAGTGGTACCTAAAAATCCCTTTGTACAAGTCTAGCTCACCATTGTCCGGACTTTTGAAAGAAATTATTTAGAGCTTCCAACTGATTTTAACTGCCATCCCATCTCCTTTGATGTGAAGTTGTGAACTTCTTAAAATGCCCTTTGATTAAGAAAACAATTTCAAATGGATTACACTATATTGCTCGCTCCACAAAAATGGTAAACTTTAAAGTACGCGACTGGACTGGGTCTTACGTTAGACTATATTGTTTAAAAGAAACACATTACCAATCCTATTTGTTGAACTTTAGCTAACAGAATACATATTCTTTAACCAACTTCATCGATGGCAAATAGATATTTTCAGAAAACATCATCTTTTGTCTTGGGCAATTTGGGCATATAGCAGAATTTCGTTCACTTCATACTTAACATTTTGAGCGCGGGGAACTGCCGAGGGGAGTTCTCTGTGGGAGGTCCATTTTCGCTACAAAGCGGAAATATCACGGGATCAGCTACGAGCGTAGCGCGTAGCACTCGTCCGCAATGAAAGTGTTAATTTAGTAAATATTTTTTACACTTCCACTAATTGCATTCGTTTTGACGTTTTAACGTGAAAGTCCGACTCACGTGCATTTAGTTATATGTCCTGCGCATCGTTTCCTGCAAAAGTGCGTCTGCGTACCTAATTTACGAAAGACTTTATTTAAAAATGTTACGCACGTATGCGGCTAAGCGTACATGTTCTCTTACAGAATAAAACAAAACGTCTAACGTCACATTCACATTTCTCGACGACATTTTGATGAATAACATCACTTACATATCATCGTTTGATGTATCGTTTGTTTTATTCAGTAAATATTTAATATTGTGCACTGACATTACATCAATAATATTTCTTTCCTACCGTAACCGAATGTGCTACGGGCTACGACGTAGCGCTACGAAAACACGTAGTAAAGTGAGGGAATTACTTCACACGACAGAATGGGTTTATGTTAAGCCAGATTTACACCTACAAGTTATTACTGCAAGTTTTGAAACAAAGCGACATGCAAGAAAGAGATACACATATTTCCTACTCACTCTTACCTATAGTTGCATCTCAAAACTTGCAGCAATAACTTGCTTGCAAGTGTAAATTCAGCTTTAGACCTCTAATTAATCGGAAGCACCATGTGCTTTACCATCACTTAATATATTTATTCCAATATGATTTTACTATATGAATATAAATATAAATGTTACGAGTAATCTACGTACAGTTAGACAATTGGTTAATATTTATTTTCTTTACAGATAATCGACATTCGAGATATTTTAAGGGCGGATTCTATTGATCAAATGAAGGATGTCTACATCGTGCAGTGCTTAATGGAAACGGACCTATATAAATTGTTAAAAACACAGGTGAATTTACAAAATACAGTTATGATAACCTAGAATCATAAGTAAGGCCTTTTTTACTTTTAGGGACTCCCAATGAACGCCAGATTTAAAAAGCTTAGTTATCTACAGTCAGGTTTGTAATTACATTAAGCATTATATTTCAATATAAACTTGGTTGTGTTGTTAATTTTATAAAGTATGTGATATTAAAATTTCAAAACGCCATCAAAGTTTCAATTTCTAAAGATATCATACTTAATTAAGCTTTTATTATCTCGCGTCATTTAGGTGTCCCTAAAAGTGAAAATGCCCATTGTTAATTTTCGATTTTCCCTGTCCATCTTACTTGCTTATATTTACTCACTGCCATATACTACATATCTACGTACTAGTTTTATATACATGTATTGATAATATCGTACAATGTACTACAGCAGATTCCTTTTATATTTTCCTTTTACATCTCGTGAAGTTAATTAATGTCCATGTCCGACATAAAATGAGGTAACATTACCCAAAAAACATTCCCATTTACTCTACCCAAAAAATATTACCATTTACTCCGTCTAACATGACCTTTATTGGATTGTTCCAGAAATTAAGTAACGACCACATCTGTTATTTTCTATACCAAATTCTACGAGGGTTGAAGTACATCCACTCGGCGAATGTCCTACACAGGGACCTGAAGCCCTCGAACCTGCTACTTAACACCACCTGCGACCTAAAGGTAATTTATTACCAAAAACTACATTTAATTATATTTATAGCTGAGAGCCCATTGAGTGTCCGATCCGAGAGATATCAGATTATGCGTGAGTAAAAAAGTCAAAAAACAAAAAGTTTGTGTTTATTTTAATACTATTGTTTTATATGCTTTTCAAAATTTCTGTCTATTATTTCGCGTAATTAAAAAAATCAACAATCTACAAACAATTGCGAGTAATGAATCAATAATTGAATATTGTACCATTAAAAAAGTTGGTAACAGAATAGGAAGACGGTAACTCACAGTACTCACACAGACTAATAGTGTATACACTTTTTGAAAACTGCTCATTTCTGTAGTTCTTGTTTATGGCCCGTGACTTTACCTGTCGACAATTTAGTATACGATATACTGGGATACGCTTATGTCCCTACTCTTTCCCGGGACTAAAACTGTCTCCATATAAAATGAAAGAAATACGCGTACTCGTATAAGAGTAACAAACAGACAGATGAAATTAGTCAGTAGGGATTTTAAAAATTATAATATCAATTCATTCAATCATTCAATTCTCAGAATGAACTCAAATAATTATTAGAATATTAGAATTAAAGTTAGTCTTAAACAGTAAAAAAAAAGTTATCGCCTAACCAGTTTCATAAACGTCTCCTAACATAGCAAGCCGATAAGAATGAATAAGGCGGTACGTTCTTGTGAAGTTTTCTAAGAATTTAACGTAAATAACCGTTTTCAACTGGACCATACTTCGAGCTGACCTCAAAGCGGAGGCCTAAGATCACTAGAGCTAATCTAATCTGGAGTCCATCTGAAGTGAAATGAGCAGCGCTCACTGAACTTCAAACTTATTACGAGATCAAACTGTTAAGTCTAGGATCCCTGTTCGTATCAGGAATCGTAAGTTTAGATGTCTTGGGCTCTGTTAAATCCGTAAGCTACAACCATCCCCTTAGTGATTTGAATGATGGCCATTAATAGTGCCTTAAAGTTTGTATATATGAACGATGAATCATTGTTGAATAATGATTTCAGCTTTCTCACTGTGTAATCTAATGTATTCTCGGACAATCGTTATCGTTCGTTTTTCTAATCCCTATGAATCTTCACTTGATTTCTGGACGAGCTCAAAAATGGCAACAGAGTAATGCGCTACTGTCGAAAATATTTCCAACTAAATGGAATTTCGAATATCCCATACGTTGTTTCAAAGGCTTACCCAAAACCGGATCGTGTTTGCACATTTTTACCATAGCTATATTTCGTCTACGCTCCACGAAAATAAGTTCCGCCTATGTTAACAGGAATATTATTATGGTTGAAAATGGATGTGTATTTCCTGGAAAATGTGTAAAAATGCGGAGTGTACACTCGATATTAATACAGTAAGGTTATAAAAAGCCTCCGGCGTTGGGTTTTTATCTGTTGACTATTGATTGGGATTATCTATCTCTATACATATTGTTGTATAACTAATCGTTGTCGCAGCTCCGTTTCCGAGGAATTGACAATTTTAGAGGCTCTTCATGTGAGCTTCTACTTTTATCGCCTTAAGGCACCGCGAGCTACTAAGCTATGAACTATGGGCTATAAACACGAACAAAAGATACGCACTCCCGTGTAAAAAAAAGAGACACGGCGATACTCACCCGGCGGTCATAGCTGATACCAGTGCATTCCTTATGCACTGGTATCAGGTATGGTAAGTTTTCATACCGAAATCATTATTTCGGTGATGAAAACTGTTCTTCTCCAAAAATTTTACGTCATACCTACTTTGATTTTCCGTACCTACGCTTCGATAAGAGGAAATCAGTTTTCAGCGAAGCCACACAATCTCAGTACATCACACAAGAAAGGCAACAAAATTGCAAAATTGTTGATATTAAAAGTTTCTTCAGATGAGGTGAACATCCTTCAAGTACATCTGAAAATGTCGCTTAAAGTGAATTGTTTTGTCAAGCGACGTCTAATCTCTGAGGTTAAATGGATTCTGCGAGTGCTTCTTTCTCCTTAATGTGATTATTTTGAGGCATGACTAATTTGGCTTGTCGCTTTACGACGCTTTTATAAACTGGATTTTAATATTAGGTATGACATAACGTTACAAAAAGAGCTTAAAATCCTTTTTCCGCCTGTTTTTTAAGTTATTATTAACCGAAGTAACGTATAAGAAAGTACGTGTATAAGAATTTACTTACCCAATTATTTTATAAATTAAAAAGACCGCAAGCACAGCCACTTAATTAAGAAAATGGCGACTTGTGGTATTAGCCTTTGCTTTAGATTCTTTAGAACCTTAGTGTGGATGACATTTTTTCACACGTCTAATGGTACCTTTATATATGTATTTATGTAAAATGAGACTGAATCATTCGCATACCTAAAAACATGCACATAGGTTAGGTACTCGTATACTTAACCCTTTAACGGGCAAGACTCAAAAGATGGTGCTATAGGGTGGTCGTTTTTGAGACCGGTGCCCTATAAAGGGTTCAGTGGATATTTGTTAACTCACATCAAATTGAAGGAAGCATTTTAAGAATATCTGGCAATCATAATGATTACGCCCCCCTGCGAGCCTGAGTGCCTGAGTGATTTACGAAGATTTTTCTGTAATACATTTTTTTAAATTAACATTCAATGCACACACACAGTTTATCACATTACAACCCCGTCCCTTGCCGTTTCCGGTGCAAAAGTACCCATAACGCTGGCAGCATTTCCACGCTGAATATCCATGGATAACCTTTGCACCAGAAACGACTCAGAGCGGGGATCCTTTCCCTTTAGTCTGAGCCGGCGACCAATGTCCTGCACAAATTGCTTCGCATCTCCACCCCAACAGCCCGCTGTCTCCACCACCAGCTCTTTTTGTAACATTTTTTTAAATACTTTAACAATGTATAACTAAAACTAGGTATAAATGCTTTAAAATGTACCTATACTATGCAGAGTTGGGCAAAAAGTAATATGATTACTTCTATAAATTACATTTGTATGTGTACTTTGTAATAAATATTACAAAGTACACATACAAAAGTAATCTGAAGGAGTAATCATATTACTTTTTGCCCAACTCTGATACTATGTAACTAAATGGATTATTACCAAGAGTATTCATTAATTAGTATTATTAATTTGTGCAGATTTGCGACTTCGGCCTGGCGCGGGTGGCGGACCCTGATCACGACCACACCGGATTCCTCACGGAGTACGTCGCCACGCGCTGGTACCGCGCTCCGGAGATCATGCTCAACTCCAAGGTAACTCCCTACTATTGTCATCATTCCCTGTACCCAATTTTGCGAGTTGTATCTAGACGAGATCAGACCTACGAAGTTTGCCGTAAAAATATTTCGACTTTAATCGGTTGTAGATTGTAGGTAGGGGTAACTCATTCTTATCTACTATTTTTATCATTCCTGTACCCAATTTTGCGAGTTGTATCTAGACGAGATCAGACCTACGAAGTATATCGTAAAAACAACATTTCGACTTTAATCAGTTGTAGATTGTAGGTAACTCATTTCTATCTACTATTTTCATCATTCCCTGTACCCAATTTTGTAGCGCGTTGTATCTAGACGAGATCTGACCTACGAAGTATGTCATAAAGACAACATTTCGACTTTAATCGGTTGTCGCGGTCTTCGTTAATTTTCGGTTTAGTAAGTTACCCAGTACTATATCCAGTTATTTTTTGGACTCGGAATTCTCACTTGCGGATTAGAATTTCTACTGAAACAGCGTATTATTGGCGTAATGTACTACGGTCTACGTAAATGTATCTATAATACTCTATCCTCGTCCTGCCCAGGCATGTAAATCCCAACTACTTATATCTGCCCGTTGTCATTTTTGAAGGACAATATAATTTTAGGCGTTCCTGCCCAGAAATAATTTTGATAAAATTTTCTACTTTTACATGAAATATTTTTTTTATAGATTTTTTGGGATACTATGAACATGTACTTTATGGATTTTTGAGGGTTTTGAGACGCTATCTTTTGTTCTTTTAAAAGAACATTGGGCAGAATTGACTAAATGCCATCTGTTTTATTTGTCAACTTAAAAGTACATTGGGTACATTTCAGTTAAACTCCTTACATGGACTTAATAATTTAAATAGTTTATTCAGTCTTAACAGAGCACTTAATCAAATAAAATGTACTTAAATCTCTAATATATTGAGTACTTTTGGCCGATATTGTTGTTCAGACCATCCAGTTTGGGTAGATTCAGATGATGATGGAACACTGGTTTCTACCTTCCTCGTCCACGAGATCGCCCACGTGAGTCCCCGCGTGATCGTCCACGAGAACCACCACGAGATTGTCCACGGGAACGGCATGTAGAATCTCCACGTCCACCTCGTCACTTCACCTGTCCTGGTCATTTTCCCTGCCATTAGCCAAATCAGGTTCAGGTTCACCTTCCGAATGGGAAGACTCGCTATCACTAATTGATCGAACGTTCCCGTATTGGAGGGTCACCACAGTCGTCGTCCGAAGATACGAAGTCACCAATATCCGAATTTTCTAATAAATTTTCGATGTCGGTGACCCTCAAATCTATAACAATTACAAATATTTTTAAGTGATTATGCCCAATGGGAATTTAAAATCACATAATAAAGTTTTGCAGTAGTAAAAATATTAAAATGAAAGAAAAGTTTAAAATGACTACCAATAATGATGATCTAACTATTAAATTTCAAATTTATTTACTTATTATTTAATAACAACTTAGGATTACATTAATAATAATGGATTAAACTTATCTCGCCGCGGACGTCGTGACATCTTGACCTTGTGGATTCACACTAAAGAAAGATGCCGTGTCCATGCAATCCAAAATGGAGGTACCGCCATTGAGTATATTCCAACCAATCAGGTGCAAGTAGTAAATTTGCACTAAAGTGTCAATGGAGTGTTTTAGCCGCAAAATTTTAAAATGTGATTTTAAAATCACACTGGGCAGAAATCGTCCTAACTTTATTTATGTTTGGGCAGGACCCGTGAAGTATGTAATGTCATTTAAAAATCACAATGGGCAGGACGAGGATATATCTATTCTTATGTCTAGAATAAGGCAGTGGTCTCACCGCGAGCTACTTAAGCTGTTAACTATCGGCTATAATAGTTATTTATGTGGCTGGCGCATAATAAGAGGCATTAAACATGAGTGTGGTTTTATGAAACGAGCCGTAGGCGAGTTTCATAATAAGATCACACGAGTGTTTAATGCCTAATTATGTACAGTCACATACATAACTTTATCTACATGCATATAATAAGTTTTCTACAATATGTTTATTTTTGTGGCAGCAAATTATTGGTCACGGTTGTAGCGGCGTCCCGGATTTCTGGTGGTGTTTCACACATTTCAACATCACTGTCTTCGTCGTCATAAATAATTTTTCAGTGTAAATATTTCACAACGAACTCGATAATATTTAACTTTCAAGTCAACAGTCTAAAAAAGTTGTATGTTTGAAACCACAGAGCACGGACCTCTTTAGTGTGTAACCTATAGGCAACCCTCCAACCTCCTTGTTTGAAACAATTCAAACAAAACAAATGACTGAACTGACATTAGTTTTTTTTTATTCATAAACCAGGTAAGGTCTTGAGTCGATATCGATTCTCAAATCGATTCTCAGTATTCGACATTTAGAAGAATGTATGGAATATGAATTTTAATGTGAATGAAATTACAAATCGATTAATTCGATAATCGAAGTTAAAGTGTGTTTTTTCTTTTTAACAGAATGTTCGAAATTTAATTGTGATTAAGATATCGGTTGCCGATATCGTAAAGTAAAAATTATGATACACCCACAGATACAGATTTCTTAAAGTAGGCTATTTGCTTACCGCCGCTAAACATATTGTAGACAACTTATGATATGGATGTAGATAAACGAACAAAAGATACGCACTCCCGTGTAAATAAAAGAGATACGGCGATACTCGCCCACCTATCACCGACGGGCAAGTCTCGCTGTGTTTCTTTTTTTACACGTGAGTGCGTACCTTTTGGTCATGTTTATATGCCATAGTTCATAGCTCAGTAGCTCGCGGTGACAACATTTAACCTCAAATAGTTGACTTTATTTCAAGTATCCATAATTCCACCAGCAGATAGAAACGGCAAAGCCAGGCTTACAATTCAGTGCGACCATTCAAGTTACGAGTCATAAAAACCGTACGCCCGCAGACACTAAGAAGTCGTTGGGAGATCTGAAGACGTTATTCAAACGGCAGCTAGAAAGAGCCCTTTTTACTGCCCTTTAAGAATTCTGAATCAAACGAGGAGACACCGAGCATTCCACGATTTAATTAATTAAAGATTTGTAAATAGGTTATCGTATTTCACTCCTATATTTATTTACCTTTTACTAGTATAAATCGAATTTCAAGGGTTATCCCTTTAATCATATCAATTTAATTAATTACTGGAAGTCCGAAGCCAAGTCTGAACTTAATCTAAGATTAGTTCATGCAACATTGCTATCGAATCGAAGATCCTTATCACATGGCTGGGATTAATCAAATATACTCTACTCTAACTATGGTACTGACTCGGATGGTTCGCTAGTCTACAAATTAATATTGAATCTGAATGGCAAATTGAGTTAGCTAAAGTTAGACGATATCTCTCTAAACTTTCTGCCGTTAGTATGGCTTTAGTGGCTGAGATCGCGATACGTTTCAGTCCAGATAAATATCTGTATCTTCATATTAAATATGGCTATGGTATTTCAAGTCGACTTGCGTGTTAGACATGCCATGCGAGTGATTGATATGAATTGAAATTGTTTATTTTTTATTTTATTTATGATTATGACCGTGTACATCAAAAACCTGAAATAAGTATAGGACTATTATAATACTGTCACAGCTGAAGTCAAAATAACAGGCGAACAATTTAAACTAAACCGGTTTTCAAAATTTTCCTAAATCATTTAAACATTCATTGTTCGAATATATTTCATAGAAAGATTTTTGTACATCACAATTATGAAGGTTTAATCATTTTCCTACGCATGAACGTACAAAAATAACTCTGATTATATTGGCGGTTGTCTTATCACTTGGATAATCTTGTAACTTTTTTATGCTACATTATAAAACGGATATATTACAACAATTGTACCCACTCTATTTTTATTGGCGGTGCCTATAAGCTGTTACGTCACTAAAACGCATAAAAGGTCCAGCTATTCGTACTTCCGAGTTTCAGTCGAATATTTCCGTGGCCTCACCCGACATCCGTGGGGACGCTTCCCGACAACGTACATAATATATGCCGCATTCCGTCTACACAATGAAACCGTCCCGGCGGGAGTGACGACAAACTTTCAGAGCATATTATCTGTGTTTTCATTCAAGTATTTATGTAGATCTCTTATGATTCACAGAGCATTGTTGTATTAACTTTATTCCTTGTACTGTGTTCTCTTTTTACATTTGTAGTACCTATAGTACAATCAGAGTTACGCTCTTGGTTTAAAATAAAATGAAGATATGCCATTACTCGGATCAATATTTAGTCATGTGACACGTTATTATTAAATGTGTTGTTATACAGGGTGGTCCAAACCTTGACGTCAAAAAATTTTTTTTACATTCCTCACGTCATGGGCTATCAGAATATACCCCATGTATGTTAGCCGATTTTTTGTAGTTTTCGAGTTATGAATTTTTGAAATTTTTATTTTTTGAAATATTCTGGAGTGAAGAAATTTATTAATAAAAAAAACTATTGGCTTATTTATACTTTTTTTTTGTAAAAATATTACTACAAAATAAAGCATTTACTGACAAAAAAAATTAACGTCCTCACTTTGATACAAGTAGGATAAAAAAATACCGAATTCAAAATTTTACGTTAAAAACGCATCAAAATAGCATTAATGTACGTAAAAAAAAAATAAAACATATCCCAAGGATTTTTTGTATTCTAAAGCCTGCCCTAGACCTTAAGCCTTCGAGGATTTTTCGGAGTAGTCGGTCAAAGAGAGGGTAGATCGGAACAGCGACCGTGCGAACGTCATTCTCGACCGTTCCGTGAATTAATTGTAAATATATTGAAAAAGTTTATACTTCTCTGTGTGGTATAATTCACTTAAGATTATACAGTTCCAAAGTGAAGTGGAGCTATTTTAAGCACTTAAAATCAAGTATATCTAGATCAAAATTGAAAATAACATTCAGTGAAATTGACAGTTGGTGCTCTGTGCGTGAACCGGTTACCGTTGTTACCGCTACAACTCGCTAGACTGTGATTATTATACTTCGGCGGCTCGTGGGATTTAGAGTTTCGTATTTGTATTATCTTAACTATGAGTGTTAACGACAAATTTGTGTGTGCCGGTTGCCAAATTGATATTTTGGACGACCGTTATTTGAATTGTAGTAAATGTCCACTTAAATATGAGCTGGACTGCCTCAATATGGCTGAAAAGTACTTTCGAAATTTGGAAACCTACACAAAAGACAATTGGACCTGCCCTAAGTGTCGGAGCAACGTACCCAAAACCGACAATCAGAATTCCCCTGCGCGGGCACTGGTTGTCCCACACCTGAACTACGTCTGTGATCCCAATGTGACGCATCGTAAAAAATCGAGCAAACCGGCCTCGCCAACTGTGACTATACCTACACCGACAGATCATATGTTAGAAGACCTTTCAAATGTTCCCATTAACATAACACAGCAGATACAGGACGGCTTCAGGTTGACTATGGAGACCTATGTTATGTCAGCGCTCAATAATTTTTCTGACAAGTTTTTTGCGCGGCTGGACAAACTTACAGATAAGCTGGAGTCAATATCTTCGCGATTAACCTCGTTTGATGAGCGCATTTCATCCTTGGAAACTCGGCTGAGTGACAACATGAGTGATAGACAAAGCAATAAGTTGGACGCTGAGGTAGAAAAACTTAAGTGTCAAATAAATCAGCGTGATCAGGAGTTACTCGTAAATGACCTTGAAATTACAGGGCTACCGGAACTAACTAACGAAAATAAGTTACATCTCATTACACTCATAGGACAAAAAGTAGGTGTAGCTGTTTCGGAAAACGACGTGATGAGTGTTACGCGAGTGGGTGTTCGCCGTCATATCCTGGACCAGAAAGCGCAGAGTAGTGCTGGTTCCTCCGCGGTACACGAGTCCAGCATGCTGCCCGAGGAGACCGCGACAGGAGAAAGCTCCTTTTTGGAGTTGGAAGGCCGTACACCGGGCCGAGTGACTCCGCGGCCGCTCGTCGTGCGGTTCGTACGGCGTGACCAGCGGGACCAGCTACTCCGTGCGGCCCGTGTCCGCCGTGCTATTGATACAGCAGGTTTCGGCTTCATGGGCAAGCCTGTTCGAGTTTATATTAATGAGCGTCTCACTTCTGCGAACCGACAATTGTTCTACAAAACTCGGATGGAGGCCCGGCGCCTACAGTGGCGAGCACCCTGGACTAATCGTGGCTCCATCTTTGTAAGACGCGATGCTGGTTGTTCCGTGCAGAAAATTAGGACTGAAACCGACTTAGTTCGGGTTTTTGGACACGAATAAGTTCGCTCCAAATAAAATACTACCTATGCGTAATTTTTATGCTTGTAATAATCTCAAGTGTATTTTGTCGTTTATTACTACTCAGCGGATTTATTTGTTTATTGATTATTTTTATAACCACTGTCTGTAATAAAAAAACAATCTTAGAATTACAAATTTCTATGCCCAATCAACAAAGTAATACTAATATTTCTCCTAGCCATTTTATTGTTCTGTTATTTATATATAGTAAGAAATTTGCATGTATTCATCTAGGTACTCAGTTCTTGCATGTACTTATAAATCTAAATCTAAACAGTCGTTTCATCCCCATAAAACTTTTTACGCATGCCTTATGTCCACATAATATATACTATAAAATAAATATTTTTTCATTATTATACATTTTTTATTGTGTTCTATTTATAAACAAGTATTACAATCATAATCGAAGCGTCACGACGCTGACGTTACAATTATTAAGTTATTCAGTCACGTCTAATAATATGTATACATTTCGGAACGTATGTCAAGGGTACAAGGATCAAAATCGTATACATATTGTTAGAGCCGACCGTACCTATATGAAACTCCTCTTGCTCTCAACCATTGAACGCCGCCATATGACAGTTCTAAAGGAACTGCTTGAAAACTGTTTGTCCAGTCAGCTCGTGTTTTCTTATGTAATTAAATTCGTTTTGAAAATAAAACATTTAAAATTAGGATTATTTAATGCTGGTTCCCTCGGGACCCGCCATGACGAGTTTTTAGTAGCCTTAAATCGTTACCCGGTGGATATACTCGCAATTAACGAGACATGGCTGCGCGCGGGAGAGGAAGCGCGCGCCCCCGCGCCGTCCGGCTACCGACTGCGGCACTCGCCGCGGCCGGCGGGCCGGCGCGCGCGCGGCGGCGGCGTTGGATTTTACATTACTAAAGATATTCACTCACGAGTACTGACGACACCTGTGGCTCCGTTAGTCGAGCAAATGTGGATCGGCATCACTGTGAATGGCAGTAAAATCGCAATAGGAACCGCGCACCGGCCCCCATGGCAGAGCGTGGACCTTTTTCTTGATGCGCTCACTGAATCTATATGTTCGATATCGTCATATGACCGAATTATATTGCTGGGTGATTTCAATATAAACACTTTACATGATTCTGATTCGAACACTACTAAATTATCGGATTTTCTTACCTCTTTAAATCTCTCTCAGTTTGTCAATCAACCCACCCACTTTACAAGTCACTCGGAAACTCTGATAGATCTATTATGCTCTAATACTAAAATAAATCATGTAACAGTAAACTTTATTCCCGATCTAGGCAGCCATGCATTCATAACTTGTGAAATCAATATTAGGAAGGATAAGCCGGCCTCAGAGTGGGTAGTGTATCGACCGCTTAAGGACATTGACTTGCAGAGGTTCAACGAGGACCTTAAATCTATACGCTGGGACCGCTTAGTGTGCGACAACGTCAACGACACTCTCTGGTACTTTAACATGTCCGTTTTGCATCTTTTTGAACTGCATGCGCCTTTGAAAAAAACTATCATAAAAAATAAATGCTACCCATGGATTACTCACACCGTGAAAGAGATGATGCGACTTCGTGATGAAGCGCACCTCAGAAGCCGCCGGACCGGTCTAGATGCGCACAAGCGGTACTACAAAGACCTTAAAAGTGTAGTTGACAGAGCTCTTTTCACTGAAAAGTCAGCCTTCTATCAGGCAAATATAAATAATAATCAAAATAATCCCCGAATTCTTTGGACAAATATCAAACGTAACATTGTAGATTTTAAGAAGCGTAACGAATTGCCAATACATTTAAATAATCCTGATCAGATTAATAATCACTTCCTCACTTTTCCCGCGGGGAAAGGCGTTACCATGGCCAGTCTAACATATTACGAATTTCATAGATACGGATCAGCAACATTCGAATTAAGAGCAGTGGACGAATTCGCTGTTTTAAAGGCAGTCAAATCTTTTAAAAGTAATGCAATAGGCACTGATGGCATTACGCTAGACATGCTTGAACTTACTTTACCAACTACGCTAAATTTAATCACTACTATACTTAATCAATCCATAGACTCAAGCTTGTTCCCTGATAGTTGGAAATCTGCGATTGTCAGACCTGTACCCAAAATTTCAGAGCCAACTGATGTAAAGGATCTCAGGCCAATTAGTATTTTGTGCTTCGCATCCAAAATCTTGGAAAAAATAGTTTGCAAGCAAGTAACTGAATTCTTAGAAGCCAATAATATCTTACCCAATAGACAGTCTGGATTTCGTAAGGCGCGCAGCACGGCCACGGCTTTGCTAGATGTTATTGATAATGTTCTCACAGCACAAGATGAAGGAAGCGCATCAGTACTTGTCCTTTTAGATTTCTCTCGAGCTTTCGACACCATTAACATTTCGCTTCTGCTCTCTAAACTCGCGTACTATGGTTTTGGAACCAAAACTATCAAATGGTTTGCCAGCTACCTGTCAGGTCGTTCTCAACGTGTTGGTCTGCGCAACTCATCTGGATTGACAGACTACTCCTCCGAAATCCAGGTTAGTTGTGGAGTCCCTCAAGGTTCGATTCTGGGCCCGATACTGTTTGTTTTGTATGTGGCGGACATAACAAATTGAATCAAAAATTGTAGTTACCATATGTATGCTGATGACGTACAAATTTACAAATCTTTCCATCCTCGAGATACACTTAAAGCCGTGGACTTGTTGAACCAGGACTTGGCACGTATAGATGACTGGTCTGGGAAATGTGACCTAGTGTTGAACCCTAGCAAGTCGAAGTACCTAGTGATCGGTACCAAATGCCAAGTTGACAAAGTCGTTAGTTTCAATCCTAACATTATGCTTGGGACAGCATGTCTTGAGCGTGTCACGGTTGCCCGTAATCTTGGTCTTCTGGTGGACGAGCAATTGCATTTTGAACAACAAGTACTTGAAGCTGCTAAAACCTGCTATTACAGATTAAAAGTATTGTATCAGGTTCGTAAATATCTTAGTGTGGATCTTAGAATAAAACTATGCGATACTTTAATCCTCTCAAAATTAAACTACGTAGACACGGTTATCAATGGATGTTTACTGGCTCGCTCTAAGGCGCTTCTTCAACGTATCCAGAATGCATGTGCTCGTTTTTGTTTCCCCATTCCTCCTCGTACTCACGTTACCCCCTATCTAAATAGTGGTGGAATGCTAAAAATGGAATCGCGTCGCGCGTTACATTTTGCTTCGCTGCTTTTTGGTGTAGTGCATTACCAACAACCCTCGTATCTTTTTGAGAAGCTCATGTTCTCCACGCGGCCAACTAGAGAAGCCACCCGGCTAATTTGTCCAAG
The DNA here is from genome assembly GCA_025490895.1 of Thaumatotibia leucotreta. Lineage (NCBI taxonomy): Eukaryota > Metazoa > Arthropoda > Insecta > Lepidoptera > Tortricidae > Thaumatotibia > Thaumatotibia leucotreta. Next base: position 15,443 of record JALPQI010024423.1, read on the forward strand.
ACACGGCAGGTCAGCAGCATTTCGTGGCAGCTTTCGTTACGCCGCCACGAAGTGCTGGAACAATATACCCCCTCCAATACGAAACTCTATGTGTCATGTTACTTATTATATCCTATTATTCTATCTTTATTATATGCAATTATCCCGTCTCAATGATACTATATATTTACTTACCTTATAATCTATGCTCTCCACCCTACATATATATTTATATAACAATTCTATTTACATAATTTATTTATTTTCTTAATAACGCTCGCTTTTTGTTGTTCATTTCTATCGTCCAATGGGTTCCACGGAAGACCAGCGCTCCGGCATCAGATGTCAGAGCATATGCTGAGTGGTACCCTATTGTAGCTCCTACAGCAACACACTTTCTCACCTTTTTGTTTTTGGTTAGAGTCTGTATTTTTAATTTTATCTGTATTTTGTCTCTGTAGATGTAAGAATGTATCTTATTGTTCTGTGTGTAATTGTAGTTGTGCAATAAATGTTTTTTCTTTCTTTCTTTCTTTCTTTCTTTCAAATAAACTTAAACCCTACGCCGCCCTACGATCGATCAGTCGAAGTCCAGTTAACAGAGCAAGATAATTTAAAAAATAAAAAGTAACGAGAACCATAGCAACACTTTTTGCTTTTACGAAAGCTTAAGGTCTAGGGCAGGCTTAGGATACAAAAAATCCTTGGGATATGTTTTATTTTTTTTTATTTGCGTACATTAATGCTATTTTGATGCGTTTTTAACGTAAAATTTTGAATTCGGTATTTTTTTATCCTACTTGTATCAAAGTGAGGACGTTAATTTTTTTTGTCAGTAAATGCTTTATTTTGTAGTAATATTTTTACAAAAAAAAAGTATAAATAAACCAATAGTTTTTTTTATTAATAAATTTCTTCACTCCAGAATA
>JALPQI010024424.1:0-12434 GCA_025490895.1 Thaumatotibia leucotreta
AATAATGGCCGATAGCAAATTCAAATTCAAATTCAAATTCAAATTTATTTATTGGTAAAAATGTGATAACAATTTTACACGTCAAAAACAATTTGGTTTGGTAGTAGGTATATACATATAATCAAAAGTTTTAGTGCGTTAGTTACTTATATTAATACATAGGTATATTAATTATGTTTATCATTAACTATATAAAAACAATGTCATTTTAATAATAATTACAATTACAAATTGTTGTCACATAAGGTAGGTAGTGGTGGAGTAGGTATTATCTGGATACTAATTACAATTCACTTTGTATAAATTCGTTTGTATTGTAACATGCCAACTCACAGAGCAGCGATTTCAATTTGTTTGTGAATATTGTGTCACTAGCAGAGTTTTTTATGTCGATTGGAATACAGTTATAAATTCTAGGGCCGAAGACGCTGAGTGATGCACGCGACTTAGCGAGCCGTCGCCGCGGGGGCGCGAGCAGGTTTAGCGCGCGACACCTCTCGCTTCTGACGCCGTATGCAGAGTAGTTATGCTGGTTAGCCCTTACATATTTGCAAGCAGTAAGGATATATACACTGGGCAGAGTTAAGATTTTATATTGTTTGAAAAGTTCTTTGGCGGGGTGATCAGCCGGTTTACGGGCGATTATTCGTAATGCGCGCTTTTGAAGCTTAAATGGCCTATCACGGTCAGCAGATGTTGCCCACAAATCGACTCCCTGTATTAGGACAGAATGGAAATATCCATAGTATGCTTTTTTTAGGTTATCGATGGATAGTGTGGGTGCGAGCCGAGATAGTGCATAGCATGCCGAGGCCAGTTTATTGCATACTTGGTCAATGTGGGGAATCCATGTTAATCCGGAGTCAATGGTGAAACCTAGATATTTAACGGCCTGAACCTGAGGGACTGGAATGTTGTTGATTGAGATGTTTAGTTGAAAATCCTCTTTTTTTCTTAACATGAAGTGTATTATGTTTGTTTTGTCTATATTCAATGACATCCCGTTAGCTGAGAACCAAGAAGATATGTTGTGCATTACTGCAGTTAATTTGGATATTAAGTTATCAACGTTATCAGAATTTACAATGATGCATGTGTCGTCTGCAAATAAGACGTATTCGGGGTCCGAGCAGGCAGATGTGATGTCATTGATCAAGATTAGAAACAGGTTATTGCCCGTCGAAGAGCCCTGTGGGACCGAGCAGTCGCCTAGGTGTTCCATTTCGGACCTAGCGTTGAGGACGTGGGTACGTTGTTTACGATTGTTCAAAAACGAAGAAATAGTATCATGGAAACTATCTTTAAAACCGTATCGAGATAATTTGTCTAGAAGGAGGTTGTGATTTATCATCTCGAAGGCGCGCGACAGGTCGCAGAACACAGCTGCGACCTGTCGCCCGCACTCGAGGTGCCCCAGCACGCGCCCCACCACGTCGCGCGCGGCGTCTGTCGTCGAGCGCCCGGGCTGGTAGGCATACTGTTGGCGGTTAAGTAATTGGTTGCATGTCATATGGTTCATTATTCTATTACATAACAGGCCCTCAAATATTTTTGATATTACAGGAATTAAAGATATGGGTCTGAAACTTTTAAGTGAGTGCATATCGCCTTTGCCTTTGTAAACGGGTTGTACTTTTATCTGTTTTAAGGTCTCCGGATAAACTCCCGCGCTGACACATTTATTAAATAATAATAAAAGTAACGAGATCACGCTCGGAGGTAAGCTATCGATAATGCGCGTTGTCATGTCATAAATATCCTTAGATTCCTTTCGCTTAATATTTTTGCAAACGAGTATCATATCGCTAAGCGAAAAGGGTACAAAATTATAGGTAGGAGATATCCTATTTAAATATTTTTCTAGGTATTCGAGGGCGGAACGGATACATGGAGCGTTATTATTTGCGTTAGCATTGACATAATACCGGTTTAATTGTGTGGCGGCGGCGAAGGCGCGCGCGCCGGCGCAGTCTCCAGCTGATCGGTCCACGAGTACCTTAATCGCGTTGTTAGCGTTTTTTTTGTTTTTGCATGTTTCCATTGATATTACGCGCCAAATGCTGCGACACATATCATTACTACTTATCGATATTTGATTGTTTATGTAACTACTACGTACGCCTCTTAGCTCTGCCCAGTATAACAGTTCAGTCTTACTTAATGCGGTACGTAAATCAGCGTCTTCGGGTCTAGATGATAACATGACTTTTATTTTGCGAATACTATTACGTAGTTTTTTCGTTTGTTCACTAACCCATGAACCGACACAGCTTTTAATACGGTGTTTTTTCAGAGGAAAGTGAATCTCATAATAATGTCTGATGACATTCATAACAAGTTCAATTAAGACGCCGGGACAGCTATTTTTAATAAGGAGAGATTCCCATTGATATTGGTCTAGATCATGCGTAAACCTAGTCTTACTCTGATTTGTAAAGGCTCTCATTAGAGAGTGGAGGTTATTTGATGGAAGATTATTATGAATGTCAACAACGATATTTATGGATAAGTGATCTGAGAGATGCATGTCAAAACAATTTACATATTTTATGTCAGATTTTTTAATATTACAGTAGGCATGATCAATACAAGTCGAAGATAGACACGTAATTCGTGTTGGGTCAGTAATTAAATTATTGAATCCAGATTGCTTAATTGTATTAAGTAAGAATTTGCTATTATTACATTTTGTTAGTAAATCGATGTTTATGTCACCAAGAATTAGAACATTATAATTTTGAATAGTATCAAGAGTTAATAGCTTGTCTAACAGAGATAGAAATAAGTTTACGTCACCGTTTGGCGGCCGGTACACACACACCACGATCAGGTCCAGGCCCAAGCACTCGACAGCGCAGGCTTCGAACTGGGACTCCACTGACAGCTCGGTTACCTCCTTGCGTTCAAAACACGGGATGCTAATTCTTAATTTTCGTAGACGAAGGAATCTTTATTATTATGTCAACTAGTTTTCAAATACTGAAATTTTGACGCAAAAAAGATGACATATCATCGGGGACCATCGGAAATGTCGCGATCGTGCCTACTAACGAAAAATACCGAACCCATAATATTACACGACCAAATTGCATCCTTTGCCAAGTGGCTCAACATTCCTATGTAACTGACATGTGATTCTCTTTCATGCAATATTTCCTATTTCTGAAGTGTATACCTAGCTGTGTTGCTGTTTGTACTTACCCCCTTATTCATAAACGTCTGGTAACTTAATAAGCCGCTAATAATTGTTTGTCCCTTTCGGTCTTAACAATGAGTGAATAAGAGCAAAACGGACAAATCATTATTAGCGGCTTGTTAAGTTAGCAGACGTTTATGAATATGGGGTTAGTAAATAAATCCGCTAAAGATAGGCGCTTACGACCTTACATTCGGGTGATGGGCACTGAACTTTAAACTTTCATCCTAACCTTTAAGATTATTAAACAAGTAAAGAGCTTATTAATCTCTTGACACGCTGATATCACTACAGATATACTTAGACATACCTACAGTACAGTCAAGTTCAATAATATGTATCGAAAGAATCCTCTTATACAGAGTGCAACGATACGAAGTGCTACCAATTTCAAGGGTCTGCGATTTTTTTTGTTGGAACAATTTATTACTATAAATAAGAAAAAACAAGAGAAAAAAATATTACATTTTGCGATTAAATTTACTTTTAGTCAATATAACCTTTGAATTAAACCTATCTTTGTTAACTAATAATTTTCTAAGCACGCTATTCAAATTCAAATTCAATATCCATATCCACATCCATATAGTTAGGTGCTTTGGGATCTAATTATGTATATGTACAGTCGCCATTAGATATTATTATGTATGTCGAAGCGACTAGTGTGCATACAAATATCTGAGTAAAGCCTCTATTGTCATGGAGTTAGGGTGCATTTTCACGTTCAGATATTTATGAGCACCGGGTTCGATTTATATCGCTCCGATATATTAAAATATTATCGAACCGGATACCGGACGGGCTTTGGCCGAGGGTGCTCCGGACGACGATCCTCTTAATGGGTCGAAACATGTCGAGCAATCATCGACTATACGCGAGTAACCCGGTTCGATAATATACTTCTGGCTCCAGATACAACGTTAAGAAGATGTTCTCAATACATACGTTTATTAGACCGATTTATCTGTAAATCGGTGTTCTATTCTAAAAAGCACTAAACACAAAATTACACGGTAAAGTAAACTAATAAATTTGTTTAGATCTACTTTGGAATCATAACGACAAAGTGGGTAAAACTGTCTCTCAGGCAAGACTTGTTCTTGTGTCTATCATTACGCCTACTTTATGTTGTGGCTAACTAGTTGCATATAGAGAGGCCTTTATGTTATGAGTAAAGTTGTGAGTTAGTGAGCAGAACAATAAGATAATTAGGTGTACATCGAAGTTCTGCCTTACGGACAGTGCCTAGCACGAAACACGATCGAAGTTATGCTTTTTAGTGCATTTTAATACCTACTCGTATTTTTTTTAATGGATAGAAAACTAAGACCTTGCATTGTAGCTCGTGTGTTTGGGCTCTTATAGATTTGTTTAAACGGCTGAATGACATGAATATGACCTGTGCCACAATTTATTTGAATTGGAAATTAAATAAGATGACTTTGCCAGCCCAGTAGGCTTAGCACAGGATTAGTGCGATAATATGTAGCCACGAGATAGACTATCCATCCCTATTTTATTCATATAGTTAGTAAAAATAGAAAATCTAACTCGCGGCGACATACTGACATACCAATCATGTGTTAAGCATACTGGTCTATAAAATTGTATAAAAATCCATTAACGACCTCTTATCCTGGCCTCACCTGAAATGTTATACTTCACAGCCTTTAAGGAATATAACATATCTGAATGCATGTTTGAAAAGAATACTTTGCACAACTGGGTTTGTGTATCAGCTCAGCCGGCTATGGCGTCATCACAGGCGCCAGACAGACCGTACGCGCATAATAAATATATTATTACTACAATGTCACTGTGACCTACTGGATAATTCACATTTACAAAGTAGGGTGTAAACTATCCGTCCCTATTTAATTAACATGTTCTTATGTCTTAGTAAGAGACAGTCTGTCTCGAAGCGACATGCTGTCGCACCAATCATGTCATGAGCTAAGCCGACAGGGTCAATATAGTGTAGGTAGACATCAGGGTGCTTAGACAAGTAGTTGCCAATCGCTAACGCTTCATCGTCAATTGTAAACGAAAGGCAGCTACTGTCTTTGTCTCACTAATATGAAAGAGTGACAGAGAGGGAAAACTACGATACGCTACTAAGCGTTAGCGATTGGCAACTTGGCTAAGCATCCTGGTATATAGATTTTTTTTAAAGCTACACTTAATGTAGACGCTGCAAAGATTTTTTGATTTACCGAATAGCAATGTAGTTATAAAAATTATGCCATAAAGTATTATCCGACTATATAGCATTTATATTGCAGGCCAAATTTTTTGTATTCAAAATACAATTACTGTCTATGTTATGTTAATGTCCTATGCTTACTCCCGTCCTGATATTCGTACCTAATCAAGTTACGAGTACAGCCTGTATGTTGAGGAAACATTAAGATTATTACATTTTATATGAGCGCAATTATCTTTATTAAACTTCGCGTGTATTGAAATGATATCATATTCTATTATTGAGCTCGTTGTCTTGTCTGTCGACTAAATTGATTTGATCCGAAGTATTGAAACAATTTGGCGGCCATTTCAGTCATACTACACATTCGCGGTCAATATATACGGGTCAATGATACTGGAAACATATTGATTTCAAATATATAAATATAATTATAGTACAAATGGAACCATTTTCAAAGTTGTATTGAAATTTCCCTGAATTCTTCAGCCAATCCACGAAATATGGAACTTTATCGTCAGATGACTCCGCAGATACAAAAATAGCAAGTTGTGATTGAAAAACTCGTATTACAATAATATTTTTCTCAAACATGCAATGAAATGTTGTAGTTACGTGCCTAAAAAGCGGCCGGGAAGTACCTCGTTGCCGGCCTAGGCCGGCAAGTGCCACTTTTTTAATTTTCATTCGGCATAGGGTTGTGACCTGGCATCTTGGCTTTTAGCCAATAATTATCTGTAAGTAATATTAGTATTAAAAAAAATGATTGGCTAATTGTTGCAGTTATAATTAGGTATTTAATTATATAATTTAAAATATGTACAATAACTACTCAAAATAATATTTAAAAAGCAGTATTATACGGTGCGATCCGTCGGCCCCGATCACCGAATGCGATTAATTGGACCCAACAGACCGAGTCGTCTAATACTGCTTTGTAGAATTAAAAATTGGCGCGTTTCAAACAGGTCTAACTTAAAAAAAAAAATTTGGTGTCGGTGTCGTATTTGATTTTTAAGGCAGTATAGCTTAGTGCTTTGGCCTGTCCACAAGGACTTAAAATATTAAAAAAAAGTATTTGACTTTTGTTGTGTTTCAAAGACTTAGTTATGCAGTTGACTTATAATAGGGATGATGACTGTTGCTAAAATATATTATTTAACATTATGCACGACATAATACACGAATAAATTATTACTAAGATGTAGATTGCTGTAATATTTGTACAGAACTTCTATTTAATAAATTGAAAAGAACTTAAAAGTGTAGGTCATTTGGCAGTACTCAAATGTGAAGTCACTTTTGAGTATTTCATATAAAATTCCATAGTGGTGATCGTTTTGACAGTTCGAAAAAAGATGCTGATTTGACTTGCCAGTCATCATGCCTATTTCTAAGAATGGAGATACATTTTTTTGTTTCATTTCATTGCATGTTTGAGAAAAGCATTATACATACCTCGGCCATGAAGTGACGGATTGCCGTCCGAATACTATCCGGCCTCGCTTCGCTCGGCCGTCTACATATATTCGGCCGGCAACCAGTCACTTCCCGGCCTCGGTAGTAATGTACTATTAGGTGTTTTTTTTTAAGTACTATATTTTTGTCTCTGCAAACCAATCTAACGACAATTTCAATGTTTTTTTGGATTCAATGATACTTAAATTAAATATCGAATTAGCATGTTTACATTATGAAAAATCCCACCTGACCCGCATGGGATTCATTTCATCAGCGTAATCATGGATTACGAGGTTTTATTTAAGTTACACTTACGTATGACCCCACAGATTTTTTAAGATTTTCGGAGCAGCGATGTAGGTACGATTACGTACGTACATTATGTTAATGTTGATATGGCAGCTATGACAAATGCTTTTGAAATTAGCTGCGAACAAGCGTTTTTTAGTTTGAGTGTGTTGCTCTACATTGCGCGCTGAATTATTTCGTACGGATAATTTTGTTGCTCTAATTTGAAGTACAAATTATCTAGTGTTATTATAAAACCGGAATCAGAAAGGGATTCCAAAGTACTGTTGACACAACAAATGACACAACGCTTACCAAGAATAGAGTTGTTTATAGATATAGTAAGTGATTAATTAATCTATTGTCTGTAAGTCTCTGCACTTAAACTATGAATATATGAATATAACTATGAATACATTCTAGATTGACTTACACACTGTTGTGTCAACAGTACTTACCAATCCCATTCTAATCGCGGTTTGATAATACTTATTATGCCTTAAATTAACCCCCAAATTAGACTTACACACTGTATTATGTGTATGGTGATGTTGTTGTTGACATGAGCGTTCAAGGTCACACCTACTGTCACAGCTAACAAATGAGTGTTGCAAGTAAATGTTCCGCACCCTATCTGATCGGAGTGATGGACGGCACACCCAACTGGGGACTTCGTGAACTTCGAACATCGTGAATCGACCATCTGTCTCTGTCACTACTACGGAGGGGAGGGGTGAAGACAGACGGTCGAAATTTCCCATTTTCGATGATTGCGATAGGTCCTTCAGGACGGACTCGATAGAAGCGTTTTTGCACTAATAACGTCGCGCTTAAAGACAGTGAATATCTTTAACATTATTCGATTTGAATGTTTTGATTGTCTGAAAGACAATTCATGTTTTAGGCTACTAAAACCGCATAATAACACCAGTAACTATGAAAACCCTTGTAAATAGTCACCTCAAAGCTTCGAAATCAAATTTCAAGAAATTATTCGTTTAATTATTCATTTGATCAAATTCTGAGTCATATCCACATTATTGCGATCAATGACGCACATTTGTCCGATCTCTGGTGATGAGTGACTGTTCGTTCGTTGGAGAGATCCTGAAGAGAGACTAGTGTCCAGCAGTGGACTTCCACCTGAAATGATAATGATGTGTTAACCATTTGTTTTAAGACCCATTTTAGGATAAAACAGTCATTGTAGAAGTAATTTCTATGTATTTGCCAACATTACCCAGGGTTTTCGTCGAATAAACGGAACAATGTCTCGAATTGGAAGCCGAGTTCGCTCCGGATCTTTTGAATAAATAATGTTTTACTAGGGACGGAGAAACCATTTGTTAAGAGACTTAAAATATTATTGAAGACGTAGACAGAACGTACTACAAATGAATTAACAGATGAATAAATAAGTACCTATACCTAAGTAAATATTGGTAAAACTAAGGTAAATATTTGTAGAAAACAAGTCTCTTAGACTTTTGCAATTTCAGATTAATTATTATTAGCGGATTACTCAAGCTGCATTTAGACCAAACGAGCATTCGCTCATTCTATCCCCCACTCTACGAAATCAACGAATGACGTTTTGTGTAACGAACGAATTTCGTAGAGTGGGGATAGAATGAGCGAATGCTCGTCTAGTCTAAATGCACTTTTAAGTAATTTAAGTCGACGATTGCTCGACAATATAGTAAAGGCCAAGCGGTTTTCAATATTTGAAAATGTCATATTAGATCGCACACCGCTTGCGTGGCGAGCACGTGCGCGTGACCATCTAATATGACATTTACATACGCTACAACGCGCACGCTACGCACATGCGTACGCGTCCGGTGTGGCGTGGCCTTAAGAAAGGGACAATTACATGAACTGCTTAGCCTGATGAAATTGGCGAAAACAGGGTTTCGTAGTCCCCTGTTTCCGACTCCAAAAATAGACATTGAATTTTTTTCAAAAATAGAGTATGGGTAGTCTGTGTCGGTATCGGTACCTATAGGTACATGTTATTTTTTTTGTTAAGATAGGTACCAATTTTTTATGAGCGTCTCAAAACTCGTTAATTGGTTATGTTTGTAGTTTTTTCAGGATCCTTTCCTTGTAGTCCTAGTTTCGATAGTATAATAATAATATCTAGAAAAAGAACAACATACCAGCATGAGAGTAGCATATGTATATTTAATTATATAAAACTTAAGCTCAACTACGGATACCTGGGGAGGAAACAGAGAAACCCCTTTCTATAAAAAAGCAGCTCCCATTTCTTCTTATGAGGATCAATTTCGGCGACATGGCCATAATATTCCAAATAATAACGCCAATTCGTGCGCAATCTCTGGTCATCAAAAATTACAGAAAAATCAATGAATAACTTTTTCAATTACATCCTTTGGCACAACCCTTACGGACAATAGGGTTGGGATAAAGGATAAGCAGGCCCCATGAGAATCCGCCCTAAGATTAAGATCAAACGAGAGTTTTTCCTAATGGGGTATTCTCGCCTTTTTACTTTGCAATGTTTCAGAGGTTTTCAATATTTGAAAATGGTGTCTGATAAAATAGGTCGATCAGTAGGTATAATGTGTTTGCCCTTGACACAAACCGTGTAATTATCGAAGTGAATGTTGTTTAGGCCGAATTTGAGATGATCTTTTTTTACGTGTAGAGGACGTACCAGAAAAAAAAATTAGGTTTTAGTCTACCATTCAGTCGGCGAAATTAATATTAGCTGGAGAGCCAGTGAACCCTGGGAGTAACGGTCTCCCTGTAAGGTTAGAAATTTGTATACTTACGATTTATGGAATTCTAAGAGCAATAGCCATGACCTGGCAGGCGTCAGCCCTGCACGTCATCAGCTCCTTTATTTTTTGAACTGTTAAGTAAATTGGATTTCAAAACTTGTTTCTGTAAGTTTGAAAAATTTATAGGATAAAGTTAATTTATTGTAGATCTTAAAAAAAAATTGACAGGCGATTACAATAAGCAGAAGTATATGACAGATCAATTAGAAAACGCATAGTTGATGAGGTAAAATAAACTTCACCCTGTATACTCGAAATTTTTATATGTCTTCAAATAAACGTCTCAGAGTAAGTATGTACAATGCCAGGCGGTTTTCAACAGCATAAGACCTTGCCAGGCGAGGTAAGAGCTTGCCAGAGAGGTAATACAGCTAAGTAAATTAGGTTTCAAAACTTGTTTCTGTAAGTTTGAAAATTTAATAGGATAAAGTTAATTTATTGTAAATCTTTAAAAAAAATTGACAGGCGATTACAATAAGCAGAAGTATATGACAGATCAATTAGAAAACGCATAGTTGATGAGGTAAAATAAACTTCACCCTGTATACTCGAAAATTTTATATGTCTTCAAATAGACGTCTCAGAGTAAGTATGTACAATGCCAGGCGGTTTTGAACAGCATAAGACCTTGCCAGGCGAAGTAAGAGCTTGCCAGAGAGGTAATACAGCTAAGTAAATTGGGTTTCAAAACTTGTTTCTGTAAGTTTGAAAATGTAATAGGATAAAGTTAATTTATTGTAGATCTTAAAAAAAAATTGACAGGCGATTACAATAAGCAGAAGTATATGACAGATCAATTAAAAAACGCATAGTTGATGAGGTAAAATAAACTTCACCCTGTATACTCGAAATTTTTATATGTCTTCAAATAAACGTCTCAGAGTAAGTATGTGCAATGCCAGGCGGTTTTAAACAGCATAAGACCTTGCCAGGCGAGGTAAGAGCTTGCCAGAGAGGTAATACAGCTAAGTAAATTGGGTTTCAAAACTTGTTTCTGGAAGTTTGAAAATTTAATAGGATAAAGTTAATTCATTGTAGATCTTAAAAAAAAATTGACAGGCGATTACAATAAGCAGAAGTATATGACAGATCAATTAGAAAACGCATAGTTGATGAGGTAAAATAAACTTCATCCTGTATACTCGAAATTTTTATATGTCTTCAAATAAACGTCTCAGAGTAAGTATGTACAATGCCAGGCGGTTTTGAACAGCATAAAACCTTGCCAGGCGAGGGGACAGTTAAGTAAATTGGGTTTCAAAACTTGTTTCTGTAAGTTTGAAAATTTAATAGGATAACGTTTATTTATTGTATATCTTAAAAAAAATCAGGCGAGTAATCGCTAGTTAGTCGCTAGTAGAGTAGTGCTAAGGGCGTGCGAGTGAGAGGTGCAACTGTCCCATCGCCTGTCAAGGTCTTATGCTGTTCAAAACCACCTGGCATTAAACATACTTACTCTGAGACGTTTATTTGAAGACATATAAAAATTTCGAGTATACAGGATGAAGTTTATCCTTTAATAGGGCAATGATAATATATTTACCACCTCATTTTGAAACTTATTCTGTCATTTAATTAGTGTCAAAGCCAATGAAATTTAGGTGTGACTGATGCCTTATTAAGGGTTATTTTACCTCATCAACTATGCGTTTTCTAATTGATCTGTCATATATTTCTGCTTATTGTAATCGCCTGTAAGAGTAAGTATATATAATACCAGGTGGTTTTCAAACTACCAGAAACAAGTTTTGAAACCCAATTTACTTAACTGTCCCCTCGCCTGGCAAGGTCTTATGCTGTTCAAAACCGCCTGGCATTGTACATATGTACATACTTACTCTGAGACGTTTATTTGAAGACATATAAAAATGTCGAGTATACAGGATGAAGTTTATTTTACCTCATCAACTATGCGTTTTCTAATTGATCTGTCATATATTTCTGCTTATTGTAATCGCCTGTCAATTTTTTTTTTAAGATCTACAATAAATTAACTTTATCCTATTAAATTTTCAAACTTACAGAAACAAGTTTTGAAACCTAATTTACTTAGCTGTATTACCTCTCTGGCAAGCTCTTACCTCGCCTGGCAGGGTCTTATGCTGTTCAAAACCGCCTGGCATTGTACATACTTACTCTGAGACGTTTATTTGAAGACATATAAAAATTTCGAGTATACAGGATGAAGTTTATCCCTTAAAAGGGCAATGGTAATATATTTACCACCTCATTTTGAAACTTATTCTGTCATTTAATTAGTGTCAAAGCCAATGAAATTTAGGTGTGACTGATGCCTTATTAAGGGTTATTTTACCTCATCAACTATGCATTTTCTAATTGATCTGTCATATATTTCTGCTTATTGTAATCGTCTGTAAGAGTAAGTATATATAATGCCAGGTGGTTTTCAAACTTCCAGAAACAAGTTTTGAAACCCAATTTACTTAACTGTCCCCTCGCCTGGCAAGGTCTTATGCTG
>JALPQI010024426.1:0-25493 GCA_025490895.1 Thaumatotibia leucotreta
ATTCCTGGTTCCTACTGACTAACTGGTTTGCCAGACCATATTCTGTATTCTGAGTTTCTGAGAGTTGATATAACTTCGTATGATCAGAGTTCTGTGAGGCTGGGCAATGGTGTAGTTATATTTTTTTACCCTATTAAAGGCTAAACACATGGGCACATATTTTTGAGGTGGCCGTGTGCACAAATCGCGATTACGTCAGGTTTTTCGGCTACTTTTTGATCTCCTCTTACCCTTGTTGGTCGTTGGCGAGGTCAGACTATGAAGAATAAAGACTCTTGAGACTTTTCGTGACCCGATGCAATTGCAAACCTCGCATTTGTATTTTCCATATTTTTTTGCCTCAATCAATAACACGAAGTGATTAAACTCTGTACACTGCAGTGCAGTTTCTGCGGGGAGTGCAGCGTGGCGGGCGAGCGTACACAATTTTACAGCGTTTTCATTTATTTAACGTTGCACGCCGCATGCCCCACCCGAGCATCCCTGGCTGGGCCTAGTAAAAACCAATTCAGAGTAGTGCAGACCGAGTTATTGAACTATATTCACCTGTCATTTGATTATGATCTTATCTGCCTGTTGCCAATGCTTGCAGAAGTAACTGTAGCCAGCTTGGGGCTCGTAGTCGAACCGCAGGAGACTATACGCTTGGCAAGCCGCGTGATAATGGAGGTTGAACTATATTCTCCCGTGACTTGAGTATGATCTCATGTGCCAGTTGCTAATGCTTGTAGAACTGTAACAAGCTTGGGGCTCATAGTCGTGCCGAGGGTGGTGACTACGCTAAAGTTGCCGCGTGTTAATGGAGTCTTAACTATATATTATACCTAACCTGTGACTTGAGTGTGATCTCATGTGCCTGTTGCCAATGCTGGCAGAACGAACTATAGGAGGCTAGGGGTTCGCAGTTGTGCTGCGGGTGGTGACTTCGCCGCGTGTTAATGGAGTTTGAAGTGTTTGAACTATATTCACCTGTGATTTAAGTATAATCTCATGTGCCTGTTGCCAATGCTGGCAGAACGAATTATAGGAGGCTAGGGGCTCGCAGTTGTGCTGCGGGTGGTGACTTCGCCGCGTGTTAATGGAGTATGAAGTGTTTGAACTATATTCACCTGTGATTTAAGTATAATCTCATATGCCTGTTGCCAATGCTTGCAGAAGGAGCTGTAGCAGGCTTGCGGCTCGTAGTCGTGCCGCGGGTCGAGGCTGCGCGAGAGTTGCCGCGCGAACACCGGGGTCCGCAGCCAGCTCATTATGAATCACGTCATTTGGGCTCCTGATGGATACAGTGGATTATTCAATTGGTTTTGTTGCTTGCCTGTCTCTGTAGTTGGACAAATAAGTTCAGACCTATTATGTTTTTCACAGTTGAAATTTTTTTATGATTATTCAATTGAATAAATATCAAATATCTCTCTTGTTAATTTTATTTAAGTTATTATAAAATTGTTAAGATTCCACAAAGTTTAGGATATGGACAAGTACTTGCTTAGTTATATTAGATGTCATATACTAAAGAAAAAATATTGTTGTTTACTTACGCTGAAGGTGGGATGCATTGGTAAACAGAGGTATTTTTGCTTTCGTTTATGACATCTAATATTTCAATTTATTTAGGTATATAGTAGTGTTAAATAAGCCAGTACTTAAATAATACAACTCAAATACATATTTAACAAAAAACTATTTGAGTTGTTCCCAAAAATAAGTATTATTGCTTAGTTATACTAGGAATTTCATTGTAGTTAACATCCCCTGTGCCTATTTTACTTGTTTACTGATAAAACTGTTTTAAAAGCCTGGAATGAACTAAAAAGCTAATTCTAAATGTTAATGTTTAACAGAACATCTACAACAATTTATTAATCTGTGATGAACTTGTCTATAAGAGTAAGAATAGTTCAATTACTTTAACTAGTTACACAGTTAGTAGGTATAACACAAATGTTGACCTGTGTGCCCCAAACTGGGCTGAGTCTATATCTTGAAACTATGAAACTGTGTTCCAGCCAACTGAACTCATGGCTATTATTTTGATCAGTTCAGCTTAAATTAATATTAGCCCTTAAGTTGTACAAGCTTTTAGAGTGCTTTTGTACAAGCTTTTTGTTATCTTTTAATGTATGTACCTAATGTTTATATGTCTATTGCACTGGAATCTGGGAACTTAATTTTGGAGAAGATATTATCTTTAATTCATGAAGCTGAAAATTTGTATACATTATGTATGTAAGCAGGATGACAGCAATATAATATATTTATAATAATATTATGGAGCTGGACTTCAGAACAAAACATTTATTTATTTATTTATAAGTGATTACAGAAAATACAGGTGTACAAAAGCTTTCATCAGACATGTAATTTTCAACTAGATAATATTCTTAATGTTTGATCACTGGATGAGTATCAAATGTATATCAAAGTCAATGTTAATTTGGTTATAATCCTTGGTGACCAAATTTCACAAAATTAATTAATATGCCAGTGGGTATTTTTAAAAGTGCTAGAATTGATTTGATAATATATGCACTATTCTATAAGATATAGTATTTAATTTTTGAAATTCAATATCAAACATTTTTGTTACATGTATCTTTAAGCTAACATTTGTTATTTTGATTAAGACAATTTTTTTAAACAATTCTATTTAACAAACTGGGTTTTACACAATCTTTAAAACCAATTTACTAAAGTGATATCATTAGTAAACTAATAGTTAGTCATGTATACATAACATTTTATCAAGATAGTATTTTGTACTGTGTCCTCTGAACAGGAAAAGCATATCACCAACAGCCTAATGAATTGCGAAATAAATTATAATTACTCAGTACACACTTTCACTATCTGCCACAATAGAAGGGAAATCAGATCTGTGTGAACATAACAACAATGCCACTGCAAAACCATGGAGAAAAATCATATTCCATTGTAAGGACTAGCAGAGTTAATAAATAAAAAATAATACCAACTTACTCATAAATCATATAGGTATAGACAAACTATTAAAAAAGTTTTAAACAGGATACTGTGGTCAAGTTTTTGAAAAACATTTAACATATTTTTATTGTGCTAAACATGATTTTACAGCGGAAAATCATTTCATATGGATGTGATCAAATAAACATCAAGGGTAAGCATGACTACTAGTGAACCTTGACATTACTACAACTTGTCTTTACCTAAAACTTTACGTTTACGATTGGTATTTTTCTTGTTTTTGTACAACTACGTAACCGCTGGGCGGGGACCGGATAAATGACATAAATATACTAACCTTTAGGGACGATTCTCGAGTCGAAAATAGATGCAGCAAGCCACAAAATAAACCACAATAACTACATGATACGCAATACGAAAATTATGTCACCCGCCACTACAAGGTGGCTCGTTTAGACCACTGTTTCACAACACTGACACAATGACAAACACTATCCAATTGTTTAACGTGGAGTTTCATTTAAAAATATGCATAACGATTAAAATCTACAATTCGTAGAAAAAGGAATGCAACAAAATACACATCAGCCCATGACAGCACTTCACAGATTAGATACAGATACACATGTTGCCATGTAAGGTGATAATTTTCATTTGGATTGTTGCAAGCACAGAAATTCTATCCTGAAAGATTTTTTAGAAATTAATATGTAAATACGAATTCGATGAGATTGATCATTTAATAATTTCATATCGCCAAAATTAGAACGAACGCTGGACACAATTTGCAAAGGAAAGTCTTTTCGAAGTTGTGGTTGGTTAGGTTGGTAGCTTTATAGTTCAAGTACATTTTGGTAGATGGCGTTGTCTGTCACAGTCCCGCCAGCTCGACTCATTTAAATTTCGAAAATAAAAAACTTTGAAAACCATACGGGTCGAACAGTACTTTTCAATAAAAATCATACATAAGACATACAATTTTTATGTAGTATCTATTTGGATGGTGGTAAGTAAACATTTTATTAAATTCCTGCAGTTGTAATTTCAATCATTAGAGGGGTAACGTGTCGTGATTTGCGCAAAATAATTACAAAACAATGTTTCGTACAGAAATATTAAATTATTTATAAACATCTGATTGAGTACAGTAAGAAATGTTGCATTCATAATTCTATTAATAAAAAACATAGAATTTCAATTCCTTTTCAAAAGTTAAGAACCTCAATTGTGTGGTACCTACTTCAAAAAAATATAATTATCATGTCGACATAAAAGACATACAAATGTGTATAATTTTAAAATTAATAAAAATCTGTTGAAACATTACATTATAGTTACTTTTAGGAGAAAACCGTCCAACAAAACGTACAGAAATTGAACGGACAAGGGGTTGATTGAACGCCAATGTTTACGAATAACGTTGGAGGCAACATTATTTATGTAACAAAATAATTATTAAGCCCTCCTTCAGATAATGGAAAAACATAAGGCCAAAACTAGGACGTCGTCCACAAGAAGCCGAACAGATCCCATACCCTTGGATCTGGACCGCTTTATACCGTGGATGTTCATGAAGTCGCAGTCGGAGCAAACCGTGGCGATTAGAAGATTGTATCAAGGTAAGTGATTATTAGGTGCGTTTAAACCAAAAGAGCATTCGCTGTTCTAGCGCCCGTTCTACGAAATCAACCGATTTTTTTCTCTTAACCGCGTAATACCTTATTTGCAGAATTTTTGGTAGGTACCAAAAGTATGGAAATGTAGTACTTATTAGCTTCGAACAAAGGCTATATTCGGACTTACATACATTTGCGACCTTTGATTGTAGGGGATGGATTTTTTTATTGTTAGCACCCCTAATGGCGTCTATTAGGTATTTTTACCAAGTTTCAGCTTGTTATGTTTGACAATTTCTGACGTACGTCGCTTATACGGTTTTCAGAAAATAACGTTTTTAGGATTCCGTAGCAAAAATGGCAAAAAGGGAACCTTTATAGTTTCGCCATGTCCGTCTGTCCGCAGCATAGCTCAGTGGCCATTAATACTAGAAATCTGCAATTTGGTACAGGTATACCTACGTATTAATCATTCCAACAAAAAGGTACAATAAAAACTAGAAAAAAATTTTTGTCGGGTATACGTCCCCAATTGGTGAGGTGGAGATGTTTTTTTTATTTGCTGTAATTGTATAGTTCACATATTTTCGGAGATAATCGCTCCAGAAGAAAAAAAATTGTGCCCCCCCTTTATTTTTGATCCGTAGGTCCAAAAAATATAAATCATTGTGCTTATAGAATACTTTAATATAAAACGATTTCGAACATAATCTGCTCAGCCGTTTTTGAATAACTACGAAACGTAACCCTACACTGAGCATGGCCCGAGATACTTTTTTTAATTATTAGTCCGTATTCTATTAACTAAGACCCATCTGTACAGAAAATATTAATATCACTCTTTTAAAAAAATAAGGAAATAAAAGGAATGGAAAAGTTCAAACTTTGTTTTATACTATTTATAGATTTTTCATATGAGGCGGAAAATAAAAAGGGTTAAATTTTAATGTTTTTGTGTCAAAATATCAACGAAAATCTGTATTATTATGTAGCCAATTTGTTAGTCTGTTTGGAAGATAATTAAATCATGAACAATAGCACTATAAGTAGTCTTGAAATATTTTAAGTATTATCAAATTTTTGACATTTAAGTAATTGAAATAGTAACATTGGGACACATTTGCACCTAAGTGTATATAGAAATATTGTACATTCTAACAAGACATTTTAATGATGTACTAGTTTACATTGTACACAAACGTGTGATTTCTAAATTAGTTTTCTTATCAATCCTTCACGTTAGTTTTATATAGATAAAATCACTGCTGGCCATCTAAAGTCACTAAATGTCTTGTTAGAATGTAGTACAGTATTCAGTATGCCTACATATACACAGACATTGAAGTTGAGGTAACAAACATAAAAAAGATATAGTCGAATTGAGAACCTCCACCTTTTTTGAAGTTTGTTGAAAATCAACTTTTTTTTTCCTGTCTAGTCGGTTGAATTTTGGAAAAAATTACGGAATACGGAATCCTAAAAGTGAGCCATTTAACGGAACCCTTAAATGGCTCACTTTTAGGATTCCGTAATTTTTTCCAAAATTCAACCTACTAGGAAGGAAAAAAAAGTATTAATTAGGAACCCTTTAAGTTCAGTTAAGGGGGGGGGGGCGCAAATTTGGCTCCTGCCCCGGGCGCCTTTTACCCTAGCTACGCCCCTGGTTTGAACGCACCTTAATTATTTGTTGCTCTTATATCGTATGTATTAGTTAGGCACGGGTTCCTATATACTAGACGGTGCACATTAGTAGGTAGATAGATCGCTCGTATACCTACCTATTTCTCAAACGCACAATGAAATGGTGACATTATGTACTTTCGTCAACTTGGATCCGGAAATAGGTACCTTGTTGCTGATTCGATAACTGAACATGATATGTACCTAATGGAATTCCATACTACTTTGCTGGCCTAGGCTACCAAAGTATGTAACTGAAAGTAGTCATCTTTTGATACGTAACATTGACAAGCTATATCTGGGCATTTATCCGTAAATAACCTGGAACTAATGTCAATGTTACCGGGTCAAATATTAGAAAAATTATGCGTAAGCAGTAGTAGATTATAGATGTGTCTGTGTTGTTATCGACCTTTTTTTCCATACGTAAGTTTGCGGTTTCATACCAAAGTTGCATAATGTGCCTGAAGGGTCCACGGAAAAAACATGTCCAGTGCTTAAAAAATTTAGGGCAAATTCACACCTTATTCTGTTAAAAGAAAGGTGGTTTTTCCTTCTGTAATTTTAATTGACTAGACATGTTATTTCCGTGGACCCTTCACCAATAATTATTATTTTTTCAGAAGAATTTCCTCGCGGACGTAATAACCGATTTTCGAGTGGTTCACGAGTATCCACCGCATCAACTCGCAAGACAGAATCTTATCATACCATATCAACGGTACCTACAAACATATCCTTAACTAGCGTTGATAAAGCAATACCATTGACGATAATTTACAAGCGATCTGGTCATGCGGTAGAAATTGTAGTAAACGAATGTCCTTTTCCGATAAACCGAAAACTAATTGATATAATCGCAATATGTCTTCCGTATCATCCTAGGCTTAATACATATACCTGGAAAGGAAGAGGTCTTGATTCCATACTTATGGTTCATATTGCGAGAATGCTACCGTATTCAAATTTAACTGACATTTGCTTGGATAATACTTTTGTGCCGCAAGGAAATTATTATATTTTGTTAGATCAAGCGTCTAACCTGAAATGCTTGTCTTTAAGTATGTGTAAAATTAATGATATCGTTTGCAAGAAAATTGCTCAACGCTTGGAATATAATGCTGTTCCAGAACATTCTCTTCGGGTTCTCTGTTTGTCTTGTAACTTCATCACTGATGTTGGTGCCCAAGCGTTAGGGCATTCATTAAGAACCAATCGACACATACTACATTTGAATCTATGCGGGAATAATATTACAAGTGTGGGCGCTGCATGCCTTCTCGAACCTTTATCAGAATTCCCTCTCACAGCAGATGAAATAAAGGAAAAAGTTCGTAGAAGAAGGGATTTTTATAATAAAACAGCAATCCTCAAATCTGAGGCTAGTGTCTCCGAAAATTTAAATGATGAGAAAGTAAAAAAGGCCTCAATAGATTCTAAAACAAATGTGAATAGTGTCGAGTTGGACGAAAGAGTGATAGAAGACTTTTCGGATCCTTCTAATACGATTTATAAGAATGGCCGTAGCTTTTCTATAGGTAACTTAATATTGTGTTCATTAAATCTCGGATACAATAATTTGGATTATTTGTCGTTATCGAAGATTATCGATATGTTATCTTATCAAAAGGATCAAGCCCAAACCTCAGGGTACACGGGTTTATTAAGGATAGTTATTGAAGGAAACGGTTTACCTGTTGACTGCGAGGAATATAGTAAAATAGAGATGTATTTGTCTGCACGTAATAATGAAGCTTCGTCTATAAATAAGAACCGGAAGTCCTCTTCATCATTGAAAAAGCGACGCGTTTCAAGTGTTAGAAATAATTCGGTTAGCAATGTTCAATAAATGATTACATTAATTATATTCTAGTTGGTATACCTACTCAGGGTGGCAAAGGAAAAAGAAAAGTCAACAGCGTAGTCAATCATCATTTTCAGTAGTTTCAAAGAACCTCTAGTGGTGGACTGGAATTTGGTCAGTGTTCATAATTGTAATATTACTTTTAATGGTAAGTTTCAACCAATTGGAAACATAGGCCTGATAGGCCACTCTGAAACCTTGTCAAAGTGGACCATCGGCCCTACCGCGAAAAAAGAAATATCGTCAATTTCGAGGATTTGTCTCTCTCACTCCAATGACGCCTTCGTTTGAGTGACTGAGACAAATTTCCGAAATTTACTAACTTTGGTGTTCGCGGTAGAAGGCCTGTAGTAAGGAATTTACAATTTTATATAAAGCGGCACTTTGACATAGTTCCTGAATGGGTTAGAATTTTATTGGTTGACCGTACCTACCTTGAAATCTATCTGGCAACCGCATAACCCCATAACCGACGCAAAAGCGAATAGCTCCAAGAAAGCATTGAAAATTAATAGAACTTTGCGGTATTTAAATATCACTGTAACCACACCATTGAACTAAAAGTTTCTCAAGCTTTTAGTTCGTTGCATTTAATTCTGTGTGTAAGGAAATGGAACTAAAACCTAAGCTACTAAAGCGAGAAATGAAATTCGTAAATTTCGAGGATTTTTCTCTGTTACTCAAACGAAGGCGTCATTAGAGTGAGCGAGACAAATCCTCGAAATTTACAAATTTCGTTTTTCGCGGTAGGACGGCTGTGACCAGAGTGCTTAGACATGTTACCAATCGCTAACGCTTAATCGTCAATCGTAAACGAAAGGCAGCTAACTGTCTTTGTCGCACTAATATGAAAGAGTGGGGAACTACGATACGCTACTAAGCGTTAGCGATTGGCAACTTGTCTAAGCACCCTGATACTAATGTGAGCGCTACCTATAGGCATAAGGGAAGTTAGTCCGGAAAATTATTGACCAACTTACTTAATTGGAAACTTCAAACCGCATTGCATGAATTTATTACGTTGCTGGGTGTTGGGCTATATCTACAATAGGTATACTATTTTATTTTGGCTCTCGTGGTTGGCTGATCTATTAATATAAGCGGGAGCGGAGGGGTCGGCCCTGTCGGTATGGGCGACTATGAACGGTCATAGGTTTACAACATGCTAAGAGGGCTATTAGAGCCTTTAAGAGCTTTCTGCATATACGTGTACACATGTAGCCCCTGGGCGACTTATTCGCAAACAGCCTATTATCCTTACCTTTAAGTCTAGTATATGTAATACTAGCGACCCGCCCCGGCTTCGCACGGGTACTATACCTACATAAAAACCATCCTCTTGAATTACTCTACCTATTAAAAAAAAATCCGTTGCGTAGTTTTAAAGATTTAAGCGTACAAAGGGACATAGGGAAAGAAAAAGTGACTTTATTTTATACTAAGTATGTAGTGTAGTGATTTTCTACGGTTACCGCGAGGACCGCCCGCAGACCACGAACACTGTAAAGTGATCGAAACGTCGGAATGAAGTTAAAGTTAATCAATATACGCGAGTTTATCCGTTTTCATAGTTTTATTTCTAGTATATCACATCACACACATCATCAGCCTATGTTAGTCCACTGCTGGACGTAGGCCTCTCCTATAGACTATGCGTATAGACGCATTAGAAGGTAAATGTCCATAATCTAGTATATGTATTAAATTAACCCGTTCTAGTTCAGTGGGACTGCGTCATAGCGTATCAGGGATGTTTGCGGAGGCGTATGCAGTTTGTTTTCATGCCCTTTGTTCTAAGTATAACATGTATAAAGGGCCGGGTTACATGCTCCTACATATCTTTTATGGTAAATTTTGTTGTAATAATTAGTTTTTAATATTTTATTATATTTATGTACTTATGTATAAATAAAAAAATAATAATGGATCCCATACCAATTAATTAGGTATGTGACAATATTTTACACAATAAATGATTTGTTTATCTTTAATTAAAAAATAAAGTATTATGTGGCGATGGTAGCAAAACTACGAGATTGATTGAAAGTATGAAATGTGCCGAATCGCTGAACTTATTAAGAAAAAAACCAAATTAACTGCTTTCAGTACATTTTATTGTTATTTGGAATG
This sequence comes from Thaumatotibia leucotreta, assembly GCA_025490895.1. Classification (NCBI taxonomy): domain Eukaryota; kingdom Metazoa; phylum Arthropoda; class Insecta; order Lepidoptera; family Tortricidae; genus Thaumatotibia; species Thaumatotibia leucotreta. The sequence continues at coordinate 10,231 of JALPQI010024426.1, forward strand.
TAATTACAGTAGTCTTCATCGATACACGATCTTATAATTAATCTAGGCACTCGGAAGTGTAAATTCGCTAATCCCGATGCTAAAATAGATTATTTTTTCTACTTTTTAAGAACTTGGTGAAGGCATAGACAAAATAAATCAGCAAATACAGGTTATCCAAAGTTAAGAGTATAATAAAGCGTCAATTTTGAACAAGTTATTAGTGAACACGCAATTTTTACTGAAAAATTTACATGTGGTGTTCATATATTTAGTATAATTTTTATAATCAATTCGAGAATTTTATAGGTAGGTACCTCTTAATTGTTATCTTACATTTACGAACACTAGATTTGGTAACTTTAGTTGAGATAGATACAACACAGTCGTACCGTTTCAATATTACAATTTTATTATTAAAAGTATTATTCTAAACTTGAAAATTGTTACTAAGCACACGGATAAAAATACCTTGTAGAATGAAGAGATTCAATTGGTAGAAATATAAACTTAATGATATATTTACTTAACATAACTAAAGGTTTTATACTAAACTTAATAATACTAAAACATTAGGCAGCACCAACTTTATCGTTTGTCTAACTTTAATGCCCTGACACATGACTCGTACTCGTGCTTTGATCCAGAATTTTAATGTATGTATATTGATGAACAATAAACTTTTGGTATTTAGGTAATTAAAATTAACACTTTGTCCTGATTTCCAAAGTAACTTGAATACCTAATATTTGTACAATATGTGTCAAAAGACGTTAATACTCAAAATACTGGCTGGCTAGAAATACCTACAACATTATGGCAACTACTATTTTCATAGTTTACACAACGCGACTACATGTTAATAGCTACATAACAGCTCCAAGTCTATCTATTTAAATAAGTACATAGATGTATTATTAGTCGATTGGGAGGGCTCAATTCCTAGGTGGCAGGTACTCTCTGTTAGGTGGTTTAGGGTAGTTATCGTTGGAAGGACCCTGCGGTCTTCCGGTGTTTCCGCCGGTGGGGAAGCTTGGACCAGTAGGAGCCCCCGAGGGATACCCTTGGAAGGTTCCAGTAGAAGAGCCAGGGTAACCCGACGAAGTTTGCGAGCCTGGGTAGGATGACGTGGGTCTCTGCGGACTGCTAGAGCCTGGGAAACCAGAAGATGGACCCGTGCTCCCGGGATAAGAGGACGAAGGGCCTTGTGGTCCAGAACTACCAGGGTATGTCGGCGAAGGACCTTGGGGGACATTAGTGCTGGGAAAGGAAGAGGTAGGCCTTTGAGGAGTACTGCCAGGGTAGGAAGGAGTACCTTGCGGAGCATTGCTACCGGGATAAGATGATGAAGGCCCTTGAGGAGTATTGCTACCAGGGTAACTAGATGAAGGACCCTGAGGAGTGTTGCTGCCGGGATATGAAGACGAAGGACCTTGAGGGGTATTGCCCCCAGGATAAGAAGATGAAGGACCTTGAGGACCAGTGCTACCGGGATATGAAGCTGAGGGTCCTTGAGGAGCATAGTCCTGTTGAGCAGAACCGGGTCTTGGGGATTCTTGGTAGAGGTTAGCATTCAACTCGTAGAGACCAGGGGCAGAATTGCAGTCGAACTGATTCCACCAAACGCAGACAAAGACTTGCTGGGAGAAAATGGTTCCGTTGGGGCAGAGGAAATCATAGGTTCTGTTGTTGGCGCACACGTGGAAAACTTGACAGCGGGTTTCGACATCGGCGTAGTACCCCGGATAAGCTTGAGCATCGCATCTGAAGGACGTCTGAGGGATCTCGGTAAGAATGGGGTAGTCCCTGTCAGGTTCACCGGGGATAGCAGAGTAGTCTCCACCTTCATAAGCGCCAGTGTCTGAGCCGAATCCTGATCCAGAGGGTCCCGCGCCGTGTTGTCCCGGTCCGTTCTGAGGGCCAGATGGGTAAGCGGGCTGAAATCCGGTACCACCTTGCGGTCTGGATTGTCCGGGTTGTCCAGATTGGTTAGATCCTGGAAAGCCTTGGCTAGGACCGCTAGGATAGCTAGGGGCTCCAGAAGGGAAGCCTGGGGTAGAACCGCTCCCAGTGCTGGGGTATTCGTCATGTTGAGGTCCATTGGGAGAAGAAGGTACAGTCGGAGGGCTGGGGTAGCCACCAGAGGTCCCACCGGTTCCAGGGAAGCTTGGTCGGTTTGGCGTAGTGCCCTGTCCGAACGGTTGGTTCGGTTTGTTGTATTCGTACCCATTCTGGGCCAATGTAACAGCCAGTAGAGCTGGAACAAAAAAATAGATTTAAGCACAATAGGTTCATTCAATGCACAGTCTAGGTTCAATGGGCCGGTAAAAAGACACGTTTTGTCGAGAGATAAAGCAAATCTTTCAATCTGGCAGGAGACAATGAAAAACATAATGTTATTTAAGAATGTTCTCTTGTAGGGTCATGTGCAAAGTCACAAGATAGTAATCTGAGAAAATTATACGCGTTAGACATTCGTATATGAAAGGCTGAATTGGGTGTTATTGTGGTGACGTATATTTATATTGTAAGTATGATTATCGAGGGTTGTTATCCTTAGAAAAATAATTATCATTAATTTTTTTTTCTGGAGGTATATAACGATCACTTAACTTAATTTTAGTTTTGCTGGTAAACATAATATTATGTAGGTATACACCTACGTGAAATTTAAATATCGTAGGTATTTAAATATACCTAGGCATATTTTTGATTATATCATATTTGTTTCATTTATAGTTTTTAATAAATGTTCAAAAATTTTTAAAGGATTTCATGATTTTTATACGCAAGAAACGTACCTACTGGCCACAACAAAGCATAATTAAAAATAAACTTTAGTTAAGTATTTTGACAGTCGCGTTGTCACGGTATAATCTTCTATACAGGGTGCCCGCGAGGAAACCGAAAGATTTTAATGCTGAATTCCTGAGCATTCCTGGATTCGGCTTGGTTCCAGAGATTAACCTTTAATCGAAAAAAGTTTTTCGACGTAACTCGTCATAAAACTTCTTTTTTATTACAATGCTACCACAATGTGTTCTAATATTACCACATCTTTTGCCTGACAATCAAAAAATAAGAATAGACTTGACGGAAAAACCTGTACCTCGAAAAATCATTTAATAAATTAATTTTAACGACTTGTTGTTATGTTAAAAAGTATTGGAAATGTTAAAGAGTATTCAAAAAGACTAAAAAAATATTTTTTTTTTGTGGAATTTGACATGAGGTCTCATAATATTTTTTATTTATTTTGATGTCTAGAATGCATACTTAGTTAAAATCTTTCGGTTTCCTCGCGAGCACCCTGGACATATAAGGACGTTTTAAACTTATTCTACTCCGGACACGTAAATAAGTTAAAAGAGTGCTACTGAATATTATGGGAAAATTTAAGCTAGATTAATTAATAAAATTAGAACTAAATTCGATAAAGTCAAAACAAATAGTATACCTATATAAAAAGTATAACCCGAACATTTTGAACGGAATTGCACAATTTAATATCAGCGTGTCATGTTAGGAATTAACAACCTTAAGATCTAGACCTACAATAGTATTATTCATGTCTCATATTATGTACAGTCGGGTTCAAAATTGCATGGACAATTTATTAATGAATTCATTCATAAATCGTCCATGCAATTCTGAACGCCACTGTACAAGTGTACAATCCTCATTATCTAGATCGTTAGCATATTTTAAGTAAACCTTGATCTAAAAATTTTAAGTTAAACGGTTTGGTACCCAGCCGAGAGCCCGCACAATTAAAACTAAACTATTGTCATAATAAGCTCCCACGAATTAGTCGCGTCGCGTTACAATGTATTTCGGGATCGCACGTTTTTGCCGATGCCTGAACTTTAATATGGCCATTGTGCTTAATGTAACAATAAGATCGTCTGCATATTTGTCTAATATAGTTGTTGAATTGCTTCCGCTAGTATATTGTCCATAATTTCCGAGTGTTTAAATTGACCGTAGCTTTTGAGAATTACAGTAAACTGATACTTATGCTAATTAAACTTCATGCGTCTCTATGAATAGCTACCTATCTGATACATTATTTATTACAATTAAATTACTCTCTATACAATTTAACCATCTGACCATCCAGTACTTAGCAAACTGAATAAAGATTGATTAAATGTTTACTTATATATATAAGGTCCTAATTTATTAGATGCAGATATTTTTACAGCTGATAGTACTCGGTCTCTGGAGTATATTAAACCGTGAAACATTATAGCTTTTACGATGTTTTTTTGGAGAAAATGGCAAAATAAATTTGCTACGTGAAAACATCCTGTTTATGAGATTATTAAATGAAAACTCATTGAACAGATTCTAGTACCTCTTTTACGTACCACACAACTGGAACTGGCCACTTCTCGTCGATAAATTAAATACTTAATTGTCAATGTCATGTTATTTTCCCTTGGATTGTGTCGTTTGATGACATGACAGACAGTGTTATTGTGACATGTGATAATGCACATGATGATTTTTTTTTGACAAAATTATAATTATTTTTTTTGTTAGGAAAATTAAATCAAAAAAATTACATGAAAAGATTTCTTAATTTATATTTAAAGTTAATTATTTTAATGTAAAGTATCATGTGTTAAAATATCTGCAACTAATAAATTAGGACCTTATATATGTACTATTTCGAATTCATAATGCTATTACAATAAAATCCAGCATTCATTGCATTGAACTGACTGACGGCAGGGAAGCTAATTGAAATTTTAAGACAGAAAGATTATTATTATAAATTCGGACTTTTCCCTGAAAATACGAATGGAAAAGATTGGTTGGTATATCTGTACCTAATTTATACCATTGTAAATTTAGAAAAAGTAAAATGAGCTCTGTTTTCAATTAAGTAGGTGTTAGATTGAGTTTTATTGTGGATGCCATCATTAATTGCATTTTTTGAAATGTTAATGATGATGCATGTACGTGTACCTATTGTATAAGTGCCATTATTCTAGTGCAAACCCACAATTGTTTTACTTTATAATCGCATTGTTACATTAGTATTTAGCACATAAATGAAGGTCAACCTTGGATGAACTCTAAATTTTCATGACCAATTAGTGAGAACGTTTATTGTTTTCAAAAGGTAAGTAGTTTCTTTAAAATGTTAGTTTTCAGGATTTGAGAAATCAGAAAAACCCCGAATGTGGAGTATGCAATCGAAATACCTCATAAAATGTATTTATTAATGTGTATTTCTTTAAAGTAAACTTTTGACAGCTAGGAGGGGAGATCGCAGCTCGCAGCCGTCGCGTTACCGGGAAGTTCAGTAGTCAATAATGGAGACCTAAGTCCTTCGATACAAGTCGCGCGAAGTGATTAAACACACATATACGTCAGTTTAATCGTTTTATTATGTTCTTGTAGTTTCTTGTGTAATTTGACTTAGGGGCCGATATTCGATCAAGAAGTTTTACACTTAGAGTAAAACCCTTCTACTCCGTTGGACAGTAGGCTCCAGAAGTATCTTTACCCTTATTTCAACGCCATAAAGTAAAAAAGTGAAAAGACATTGACGTAAACTGGACAATAGGAGATGGCATCGCGTGGGACTGTTTCGCAAATCTCGGGGGATTGCCGAAGCTGCGGGGAACAGGCTCGTCATTAATTGTACTAACGATATAGTCTGATAAGCCCCAATTTGGTGCTTCCAATTATCAACCAACCGTTGGGCGTTTTCCGAATAAAGTTTACGAGACTTTTGAAACTATTTTATTGAATCGATGATTGTGAGCTTAATTTATTGACCCTAACAAGCAATGCTTTAAACTTTTCAACGATATACTATTTAATAAACTAATAAGTAATAAAATAAATACTTATTATGCCTTCCACAAATGGCACCTAGACGTTGTTCGCAGGGAAATTAGGTAAAAAACGAGATATTAGCTTCCAAGCGTAATATACTTATGTAGAGCCTTGTTGAATACACTATGTGACATTGATGACTTTTGTTATGATTTGTATCTAAATAAAAAATGTAGCGTGTGTGTTTTGATTTTACGTTTTCGCCCTTGAAAATGTGTTATGTTAATTCAATAAGATAAGTAACAATCACTTGTTTACGTGATGAGAACTTTTTACGAATCGCTACAGTTTTGCTTCCCACCAATCCTCTGACCTAGATTACGTAAAAAGGCGTTTATGAAAATTTGCATGTATTTGAAGCTTGCCAAATTAAGACATGCCGATAGCGAGTGCTTATTTAGGCATTCATATTACCTATAGTTGTGGCTTCATCTTTCGCAGTTTCAATCTACTGTAATTGAAATTGACTTACATACTCATTTTAGGTAGAGTGGATATTAGTGAGTGTGTAGTTGATCTTTTTCTCATTCCGTAGTATAGTCCCGTCTCTACCACTTACGTAAAAACTTACATTATGTGGAAGTCATTAGACGTTTCAGACATTAGTTTACTCTGGCCAACAAGCTTGCCAGTTGAAAAAACAGTAAGATAAAAAAAAGGGTACCACGCCTACATATATGTTGGCCCGATTATAGCTAGAGTATGATGTACCTACGGTACCTATAGTTTCTTCCTATTGTATCTATACTTTTCTATCCTATTTTCGCGGAATCTTTCGCATATTAGGTACATGGTGAGACAAATACTGAAGTTTATTGTAGAGGTAATGTTTCTTAGAAACGTTTGTTAGAAAATACGATGGCAAAAGATTATTCACAGCGGGTAGGTAATTACTTAACACTTATTTTGTAGTACGTACGCCTAATTTGGTCTGACCAAAATTGGGTAAGTTCTTTATCTAGCAAATCATTCTATTAACTGATAGGATCAGCTGATGGTTGTTTCGTGTACGCAAATGAAACGATTTTCAATGAAGCAACACTCATTATGGTCAGTGTAAAGAACTTTATTCAGTGAGCTTGCGTTACCATAATACAAAATTGCAATTTAGCCTGGTATAATCTCTTTGAGGTGCACGCAAAGGCAATTTGTCACACCTCACACGCATTCAGTAATGTGTTTGTTATAGGAGCTATTTGAAACTACTTATTACAATTGTTACATTTCTCATATGAGTTTAGTTGTACCTAGTAGTGCTCATCTCATCACACACATGAGTTTGTGCCGAGACCGTAAACGTTAGTTTCGTTAGATTCGTTGATAGAAGATTGATGATGGGCAGCATAGTCGGCTCACTACTGAGATCGCCAATCCGCTTGCCCAGAGTGGCATAGTTAAATAGGAGAGGCCTAGGTCCAGCAGTGGACTGAGATAGGCTGAAGATGTGTGATGTGAAACGTAAAATTACCTGCCTATGCAATTTATTACGGCGCTATTACTGCCGTAGCAATCTCTTGCCAAATTTTGTCTCCGTTTCTAGCGACTAAGGTAAAAAACGTTAGTATAATTATGAATTACATTATATTACCCTTTTGTTTATTGTTAGTTCACTAGTTTATTGTCGTATGCAATATAGATAGCTAGATAAACGGCGTTTAGTTTGCAATTCGGACTTCAGTCTCACGTGACGGCAATTTGCGAGCTGGGAGCGATCCGCTGATTGCCGCGTTCCCAGCTTGGGAAACTTGACATTGGCGGTTGTGCAATGTCGCGATAATGACGATTTACTACGAGGGTTTATACACAATTGCCAAAAACGCTAGTCAGGTATATGAGATGCTAGCAGTGTTCGGAACTTTAAGCGCAAAACTTGTCAATAAATAGACATTAACCCTTAAATGCATGACTTTTTCTTTTCGTTCCAAAAACAAAATGTGCATACCTAATAGCGTCGCAAGCACGAGAAAAATAGAAAAAAAAATCTGTAGGCATATTTTGGGTGGAATTTGTACTATTCATCAAAATTTCGATACATCATACCTTATACATGTTTTGCAAAATCGTGTATGATAAAACATGCAAATATTATTTACTTTTAGACTTAAAAGTATATTAAATTCAGTAATTGTAAAATCGTTATGGTATGAATTACAAAATTCCAATAAAAAATAATTTCTTACTTAGTTAAAAACAGCTAAACGCACGCAACGAAAACAAATTTCCGCCATCTTGCTTATAAACACATGTAAGTTTTTTTTAATACAGTTACGCCCACGAATCAGTAAAAAGTTCGAAAGTTCATTAACTTTCCTTGCAAAATTAACCTTAAGATCATAATATACATATATAACTTTCAAACACCAATTACGTTTTGGATATGTACGATACATCGTACACCATGCATTTAAGGGTTAACGAGCAGCCAGTAGTCTGGCCAGACAGCTTGTCAGTACAAAAAGGCGCCAAATGAAATTTTCATGGCTAGCCAACTCATGTGCCTATTTTTTTTGCTTTGCTGCCTTTTTCTATTGACAAGCTGATTGACTAGACAGACATTAATACAAAAATGAACAAGATGCCTATCCCTATTCAGAAATAAATTCTACACATGTGCAAAAAAAAATGGCATGTACGTTGGTAAAACTATTTCAAAATATGCAATCGATGCTTCGATCGACAGATCGATCTTGACATTAGGTAGCTGCGCGACTTTGAGATAATGATAAATTACATAGGTACGAATTAGAAAAGAGCTTAGTGTCCAACCACAATAAATGAGCATTATAAAATTTAAAATGATGGCAACATTCGGTCCCAATCGTCTCAATCATTAAGCGAACCTCGGAGCAATCTGATGATGGTTGAAACCTGACATTAAACGTGAATTTTGCAATGTTATTTTTATATTAATTTCTATTTAATACGATTCATATACTACCCTATGTTAGACGTAAAAAATTCAAAAGGACTGAAGCTAGACCTAGAAACTATAAAAAAATAAAAATATTGACCTAATTTAGCAACCTCACAATTCTATTGAAAAGTGGAGTTACTTACTATATAAGGAGGCCTATTGCCAAGTTATTTACCACTAATTATACCGCACGTTCAATTTGTTGATTACATTTATATTAGGGTGACATTTATTTTCCATGAATTCATCAAGAAGTAGAGATGAATAGTATGAGATTGAAGATAAACAAATAAATAACACCATTTTTACATCATACATTATATCACATATAGACAAACCAATTCGGTTTTCTGTAATTGTTGGAATATTTATCCGCGTACGCACAATTGCACGTGCAAAATACTATAATACCTACTCGTATAAAAACTGATGAGCCCGAACGATTTTGACATGCCCTTGGAGGAACGATTTGTCAAATTGACCTCTTCGCGTGTCTTAGACAGATCTTCATTACCGCAAACCACTAAGTGCGTTATTATAATAATTCTCTAAGACCCTTAGACTTACTTCCTTCATTACGATATCACAATCAGTAACTAAGCATTTAAATATTACTTGTGTTTAAGTAACTGTTTATAAGAATCCAGTTGGAGATTTGTAAAACAACAAGAATAGAAAAAAACCGGCCAAGAGGATGTGGGCTTGTGGGTGGTTCGAACATAATCGATCCAGCCGTTTTTTAATTACTACGGAACCCTACACTGAGCATGGCCCGACATGCTCTTGGCCGGTTTATTTTGTATCGTTTTGTACAATCAAATTACCCATCAGTTCAATTCTACGCCAGGGTATTAATTGTTTTACTATCTCACAATTGTGAAAGGGTCATCATTGGTAGCTTTGCCATTGTTTTTATCTGTTATAGTCCACATAGTTCACACAACAGGTCGAGGCCAAATACAGATTCCTAACACCATTATTTAAGACGTTAACAGTTAACAGCCATAAAACACGGGGACGAGTTGAGAAATATCGTAAAAGATATCAATATAATATAATATATAATTATCTAAGTACCGCACTGCAATATTAAGATCATTCGGTGAACGCGCTAAGGTAGTGATGTTCACCGATCTCTTACAATCACAACGGTGACGAAATGTAACTTAGGTGTGAATCATTAATAACTTCTATGGTTTCTAACTGGTAGATTTAAATGTGGTTTTCCTTTGGCAAAGTTTAATGATTCTAACTCAGGGCACTGAAGATATGTTATTTAGTTTCTTAACGCTTAGGTTTGGAAAATCATTAAAATTAATAAGGTGACTTGAATCGTTGGGATAGATCTTGCGAAGGATGATACTGCAATAGTACCTACTTAGCTAGCATTGCAAACTCTACTACCTAACTAACTAAATCCATGCCTTATCTACGTGAATTAGCGGTTCTCCCATGGTGTTAAAATGAGTGGATTGAACTATTTGGGTATTTCTCATTTAGATTTGTGAGTTGTCACAGCCATGTACAGAAAGTTAACATTCACTGGACTTAATTTTCTATATTTTATATATGAACAGAAAGCTCGACGCAGCTTAGGGGCTACTTCACAAATAAGCCTTAACTTTCGAACATGGTCGTGAGACACCTGTCAACTAAATAAGAAATATCCATTTTCAAATAACCTATCCCTGTTACCCTTATCCAACACTGACGATTTTAAAAGATTTAGAGGTTCATTGATTAATGATATGTGAGTGAGTTCAGTAAAACGTTCCACTTTGTCGTTTGCCATAAAGCCGCTTTGTCAGTTTATTCATATGAAGATACAAGGAAATCTCGTCTTTATGGTAAGCGACAAAGTGGGACGTTTTACTAAAAACTAACACATATGGTAGTACTTTATACAGGAATGGCACATGTGTTTCCGCATACCTATAAGTTGGGACCCTTTAAACGAAGCGTGAAGAAGCATCTAGCGGGCCAGCAAGGCGGTGGCAACTAACAGGTTACTGATTGTCTCCTGTTCGTTGCCGCCGCGATTTGGGCTCTACTTTTCACTTACGATCAGGTGGAGTGGAGCCACTTTGTTGTGTCAACATAAAAAAAAAAGAAAAAGGAATCTATTTTTTCAATAATTGTTAAAAACAGCACCTAGGCTATCTTGGTCCAGTGCTAGGGGCAAGTGCCCCATACTATACTAGGGACAAGCCAATGTTTCTTGTAACTTGTAACTTAAATAAATTTAAGCCTTTATTTAATGATTATAGCAAAAATAGTACTTAGTACAAAATCGATTCCCAAAAGTTTCAGCGACTTGGAATCCTTTTAGAACACTTTTCACTGACCAGTAACAGAAAACATTTCTATTTTTCAAAGCATTCGACCCACATGCATCCTCACGAGCAAATCTGCTATCAAGGCTGGCTCGCTAGTGTATACCCAGCTTTACCGTTCATTGTTCGAACTTGGGGTTAATTCGAACAACGTAAGGCACAATTTTGGGTGCATAGGGTTGAATCGATAGGTTTAGAGATCGGGCTTCGGTCCGAGCACACACCGCGGGACATTTAGATTAAGTGACGGATAAGAGTCAGTTAAAAGTAGGTGCGTTTCAGTGACCTCACGTACTATTGGTTTTAAGAGACTTGTGAAAAATATAAGAATTAATTTGCATATCCTATGATATATCCTTGGATCCGTCCTGTTTTGATGCAACCAACGTCAGCTGTATTTGAACCTCTCGTGTGTACATTTTTCTAATAGTTTTCTCGTAGCGGATCCACGTTCCGGCATGCGAGGGCTTAAGAAAAACTCCGTACGAGTAGTATCTATTTCATGTAGAATGGGGAAACATTTCACGTTAGAAACAAACCAAAAACCACCACGCAAGCCGTTTATATCGTAAAAGTCTTAAGTGTAATTGCAATGAAACACACATACACCGTTTTAAATTATCACGCTGAAGGCGTCTCGTGCTGAATCGTCACGAAATAGTACAACGAAACTAGGAAGCCCGTCTTCAAGTACCACAAGCTTCATTCTGTAGTTGGTAAACAACCAAACCTGATTTCCTACGTTTATATTCATTAGGTTATAAAGATCATTTTTAATTGGTGGCTGCGGGTGGCGACAGCAGCCGGGTTGCGTTCGTCGTCCACGATAGTTTGATAACGTGCGAAGATGTTCTGTTACAGTTTATGTCATTGTTGTGCAATTTAGATTTGTAAATGCTGTGCAATGGGAATTGAGATAGGGCTGGGAATAGGTGTGATGAGTTACACGTAACTTATATATGCGTTTAATTAGATATCGTATCACGTACTCATATGCATTTTAATTCGTAAACATGTAAAATGCTTTAAGTAGTCTTGTAAAACGCACTGCGGACTGAAACTAGTGGAGTAAGTATAAGGAATGTTTTCAATAAAATTTAAAATAAATAAATATCATTTGCACAAATCAACCTAGTCCCACAGTCCACACTAAGCTCAATTAAGGCTTGTGTTGTAGGTGCTAAGCATCGATAAGATATAATATAATATAATAGATAAATTAAATACTTAAAAACATAAAAAACGACAAATGACGAAGTCACTAATATTTGTGATACACAAATAAACTGGAACTCGAAGGTGGAACTTCAAGTTACTTAGGCAGGGTCACAGATTGAGTTACGGAGGCAGTAGAAAAAAATTGAAATGTTTGATTCTTGAAGTAGTCATTTTAGCAAAAGTTCCCATCCACGCAGGTATAATAAGGTCCTATTACATACAATGCAAACATCGGGTAGTCTGTAAGTATAGAGACTGGTCATGTGGCGGTACAAATTATTGCGAAACAGCAATGCAGAAGTGCAGAACGTCATGTTATTTGTTGTTCAAATTGGTCACGAGGGTGAAGCCTGCTTGTAAATTGTGCGAAATTGTGCATAATTGGGTGATTAAAGTATTAGATTTAATATTTAGTAGAATAACAACCAAATTATAAATGCAGTACTGTATATATTAGACGGAATGGTGCAGTAGGGTTAGCAAATTCCAAGTACAACAAGTACATTTTTGTGTTCCTCTTTTATTATCATAGTATCAGAACGTCTACCTCGCGGTGATTTACTTACGGTCGCACCAATCTTGTGCTAAGCCTATACCTAATAGTAGCTGTAACGTGATTTTGCAGGTATCGGTAACGTTAGGTTTTATTCGATATGTAAAGCAGGCCATCGCGCTCGTCCCAATATGTTAGTGCGAGCGCGTTATAAATTATAAATAAATAAGTACGTAAATACATTACATACGCGTCGAGTAAAACCTAAAGGTGCGGTTAAACTAAAAGAGCATTCGCTGTTCTAGCGCCCGCGCCCGTTCTACGAAATCAACCAATCGCGTTTTGTGTACCGATCGAATTTTGTAGAGTGGGAGGTTAGAACAGCGAATGCTCTTTTAGTTTAACCGCACCTTAACACATCTTTTACTTTCCAACTCATGCATCATGGTATTCATGGTACGGCTAGAGCTGCAGCTGTGATGTATTGTGGACAGATTTCTGTTCAAAATATTATACCTAGAACAGATTTTTTAAAAATACAGTTTATGTCGGGTTCAAAGGAAATACTCTATCTAGTTATGTACGACGATGTAACGAAATCGTTGAATTGTTTTGGTGGAAATTATTTTAATCAAATATTTTCTGAAAATATACATATGCGTGTTTATGACGAAAACTGTCTATTTTAAGTACCTAAGTCTTCAGGAAAGTTTACGATGTAAATTTATAACGGAAATGATTGTTAATATTTTAAAGTACCTTATCAGCTTATCACATCCCGCCATTATTCATAATTGATCAATTTGAACAATTGGACAATAATGCGTTACTAATTCAATTAATGGGCTTATTTCCTAGGTGGATATTGTCAATTATGTCTATTGTACTCGGTACTCTATACAACCTATTTGCGAAAAAGATTCTCTTATTAGGTACAAACATTACAAGAATATAATTTTAATCATAAAGACTAATAGCCTACTTCTCATCGTTGATAATAATGGATTCACGATTCTAAAGCCTAAATATGTTTATTCCTAATGGTTTTGTCCGTACCCAAACTCCAAATTGGCCCTAATGATTATCTGGACATTGTTCGATGACCTTTAAGACAATGTGAAAACGTATTATTGGGACTGTTCTGGCATTTGAGCATAACTGTCGCTTTGTTGTTTACGTGAGTTAGGTACTTAAGTTTTACAATTGAAGACATTTTAAACAAACATTTGGAGATGTTTAAATCACATAACTATATAAAAAAATTATTGTTTGATTGTAGACAATAAATGATGTACAATTTAATGATTTCCTATAAAGTATTGTATACTCATGTTGTAGTGCTGTGTGACCTAAACTAAGGATCGATTTATCGAAATACTAGTGTCAAATCACTATGGAGTTTTGACATTATAATTCGAGACCAAGCGTTATTCTTTGAATAAAATTTTGGTGAAATCGAGTCTAAAAATTATAAATCCTTCGTTTCGCTTCATATATATTTCAGGAGTTTAATCAGGACTATCAGGAGCCAATTGCCGTGCTTGCGCGACGAATATTGTGATTATTTATTTTATTTTTTTATCCCTTATCCCAACTAAACGTCTGTCTAAATATTAAACATGTATTAAGACACAACAAAAGGGTTGATAAAAAATATAATATATTTGGCTTGCCTACTACCCTAATCTATCCTACTGCATGACCCAAGTATGTTACACACCATCAGCATCTATTCATTCGTGTCCAAAAATATGGAATTCAATCAATCTTTGAAAGATAAAATGGAAAATTTAAGATGTCGGAATATTAATGGAAACCATGCCGGACGAGACTCATGTAACCGGAGTCACCGGGTTAAGTTTGACATCACTCACTGATTAAATTCTTCAAAGTGAAAATAAGTTATCAATCAGTAAACAAAATATTTATGCTTAGGTGCTTTCGGAAAAGATTGTGTTTTCGTTCTACTAACTATTGAACTTACTGAATCTATACCATCAAATCAAACCGATTAAAAGTCGTAAGCCGAGACGTAATTAAGTTTGGACGTTGGACTGTCAATCCGACGGTGATGTATTCGAACCCCGGCTCATACCAATGACGTTTTTCAGTCATATTTTTTACCATTAGCCATTGGTGAAAGAAAACATTGTGATGAAACTTATACAACATGCAAAGGTGTAAGTAAAGTCGTCAACCCGCTTTGGGACAGAGGATCGAGCTATAGTCTCAGTACCTCAATCTCTCACATACACGACAGAAGCATACAAAAAAATTGTATAGATAAATACCTACTACACTCGAGGTCAATGAATACGGGTCAGGTGGATTTTTTCATAGAAAATACTGGAAACATGCTAATAAATATTTAAAATACAAGTGGAACCGTTTTAACATCAGGTTGTATTGGAATTTTCCCTGAAGTTTTCACCCGATCCGAAAAACACGGAACTTTATCGTCAGATGACTCCGG
>JALPQI010024427.1:0-11374 GCA_025490895.1 Thaumatotibia leucotreta
TGCAAATATGTTTACAAAATTATGAAACGAGACTGGAAGTTATGAACACTTCCGCACCGGTCGGTATGAAATCAGTAAATTTTTTTTCGTGAATTCGTATTTGGACATAGTTTATGGAAAACGATCCAGTCCACAAAAATCTGTCAATTCTATTTCAATCTTATATCAAAAGGAAAAGTTATTTATATCAGTGACAAGTTTCAGAGATTGGATCCTTTTCGTTAAAACGTCCATTTGTTCCATGGGGAACCTTATTCAGAAAGACCGTTTTTCACAGTTGGGATCACGACCCCGTAATCACCCTGTATACCTTTTGTACCTATCTCGTGTCATACTGTGGGACATTTTATTTAAAACTTTGTTTTGGTTTGTAAGATAGATTAAAATATAAAAACAGTTTAAAATTAGCTAGTGGTATGAGTTCGTGTCATTAAAATTTGTTATTGGATTTCATTGACTGGACTATTTGCAGAGCTGCCATAGATAATTATGATAATTTATATGGCAATTAAGTCCACAAACACGTTCAAAGTGCTGTTAAATAGGTTATTAGCAACCAATATGTGTTAAATGCACATACAGCGTGCGTGCAAAACTCTAATTAGGTTAGGAATGGATTAGCGTATCAAACATTACGAAGTTGGAGTAGTATAATTATTATCTAATATTACATAAAAATATTTAGCCCTGAAGGAAGCCCTAATAATATAATATGGGTATTATAATGATAAAATAAATAAATATGTATAGAATGTTATATATCTCCACAGTATTTTGTTAGCTATAGTGCATTTCGTTGGTTGACAATCAAAACTTACTAGAAACAAATTTATTTATTTATTTATATTAGCCTATTGTGTCCCACTGCTGGGCAAAGGCCTCCCCCCTCTTCTTCCATTCTTCTCGGTCCTGTGCGACCTCCGGCCAATCTCTTAAAAAGGAGTCTAAGTTATTCCGCCATCGCTGACGGGGTCTGCCTGGTCACCGATTATATTAGAGAAATAAATACCTCCTTGAAATTAAACTTGCGTTCAGCTTCTGACATACGACATTGCGAAGGATGGTTGCAGTTTATATAGTGAGTAAGTAGTCATCAATCTACGAATTTAAGATATCGTAACAATCAGCAATCGTATACGATAAGCATGCATCAGCCTATGATAGTCCACTGCAGGACGTAAGGCCTCTCCTATTAACTATGCTATTCGCATTACCTCCTAATACGATAAGTAGTCTTAAATGTATGAGAATGACAGATTCGAACGAAATGTCACGTGATCATTTCCATACAATATTATGGTGACTTATCGTTTATCATATACGATTGTCATGGCATCTTGGCTAGGGCTGCAGCATTGCTTAAAGTAAGCATAACAATCCCTCAATTTATTCTAAGGTTTATATCCCTGTTCTATTGATCCAAACACACATGACATCGTCACTATCGATAAATCCTGAACCTTACATGTAATGGAAAAAATCGCTATATCTAGTTCCCAGTCAACTTACATACGACGATCCGACATTAAAGTAGCGGCATCGTAAGAAGTCGTTTTTGACAGCTCACAATAGTGTTGTGAAACGCTCGATTTTACCGTCGTAAAATTTTCAGTCAAGTGCGAAAGGGCGTTAGATCTGGTACTTGCCATTGAAAAAGTTTAATTAAAAAAGTGTTAGGTAATCCGAATTAAAAAAGTGTTTGGTAATCTTACTTAGAATCATTAGCAGGCAGCGAAACTTTGGAGCCGGTGACGTCATAATGACGTAAAGTCGCATTTAGGTAAGATGTTTTATAGGACGGATAGGACGTGACCTCTATAAGCAAAATTCATAGCAAACCACTCCCAACCCACGTTGGCAAACTTGCGTGCTGCTAGCTCAGAGTGCAATGTAGATATGCCAAATAGAGAAATGCCGTAAATACAGTATATAAACTCACTAAAACCATTTATTAAAATCAGAGCACATCTAGGTGATAAATAACGTAGTGGTATATAAATTATTATTCTACGAAAAATAAAATTATACGTGATTTTATAATTGAATTTGTAATTATTATGTGCTTACTATAATTTTAACATAATTTTAATTTTTAATTTATTTTTATGATGTAACTAGTAAGTGATTTGGTGTTAATACTAGCTTATGTGAATAAATACATTGAATTGAATAACAATTATGACATTTATCTGGTTGTCAAGTTCCACACAGTCTGTAAAGCCGCGTATCCACCGGGCACACGGGCTCGCGAGGACCTGTCGAAACCATGACAAACTTTTAGAAAATATGTGCGTACCTACTATTATAGCAATTATTCGTACCTCCATAAAAAAAGGTTTACTTATTTATTTCGATTGACGTATCGGTAAATTGCAGCAACAGCAGTAACATCACTATTCCGTTCAGGCAACAATGAAGTTTGACATTTGCTCCATTATACCAACTGTCAAATTTTTACAGAACTTCATGTGCAAACAAACGTCAAAAACGACTTCTTACGATGCCTCTACTGTAGTGCGTAGTCGCCAGTAAAACGATATAATATCGATATCGGTTCGTGTAAAACTTTTACGTTTTTGCGTAAAAGGTCGCTCTGTCGCTTTTGCGTTTACGATAACACCAGTGGCAGAACGAAAATGTTGAGCTATTTTAAAAAGGTTTCGTGCTTAGCAACTTGTGGGTACTATTTTTAGATTGCAATATATAAAGCGTAACTACGAGTAATATAGTGAATGGTGCAACATTTATTAAATATTATTTTTCATTCTTAGCTTGAATATATATGTATGCTAATTTGGCCAAAAAGGAAAAAAAAAACAATATCGCTAAAATACGCCATGACTATAGGCGGTTAGTTAGTTAGTTAGTTTTCCTGGGCTTTTTCCGCAACTCGACAACCATCGTGCCTTTTTTGCGTGAGTGACTATAGGCGGTGCTTAGTCAAGTTTCCAATCGCTAACGCTTAATCGTCAATCGTAAACGAAAAGCAGCTAACAACTAACTGTCTTTGTCGCACTAATATGTAAGAGTGACAGAGAGGGAAAACTACGATACGCTACTAGGCGTTAGCGATTGGCAACTTGGTTAAGCAGATAGTTTTGACTAGCCTGGCCGCTTCGATAGGCGACTGTATGAAAAATCCCATCCTTAGTTGGCAAAGCACGGAGCTTCACGCACGATTTGCTTCCATAGGATAATGCGACGCGAACGACGCGGCACGTCCGTTTAGACCAGATGACTTCACAGTCGAGAAGTCTGCAAGAGATTCAGACATTTCTAGAGCTACTCGTGATTCCAGGGAATCTTATGACGCGTTACATATGGAACTGTGAAAGCCTGCGAGGAACATATTTTTCTTTATATGGCTCTTTACGTAACTTAGAACCCTTCGGAACACCTTTACTTGATGTTTCTTTGATCTAGGTATGGAAGAAATACGGTAGGTATATTCAAAAAATGGAATGACATTTTAAGACGAATGATAAATAATCTAGGAATAGACTCGATACCTATGAATCAATTATGCCTAATTTTAAATGTGCTTGATATATTCGACAATTATTAATCTTGAAATATTTTAACGGTCTTTGAAAAACTACCTTCCGCCTTGTTTCTGTTGAGTCAAAAGCCTATCATGAATCTGAATTCGAACCCTCGATTTCCGTCCACGCCAGAACCATTCCTGTGTGCCATGAGCCAGCGACGTCCTTATCTAATTTATAGTGCTAAAGAGAGACTTCCGCTTGTATTACAAGTTACAAGCTTTTGAGAAACTGGCCTTGTACCTAAATACACATTAATTGCAAGCGGAATAATTGTCCTCTTCCCAAAAAATGTTAACGATGTTTTTGAACTTAGGTATCCGCGTGCGTTAAATTGCGTCTATTAGGTCTAATAACTTCTTCCTCTGTGACGCATTTGTTGGTTTTCTCACAATTACACGCATCCTGTCATTCGTGCGCAAGTTTAAACGACTCAACTAAAACATGACCGAATTTTATCGTGACTTGCGGAAACGCAATGTCGGCAGCAACGCAGGAACTTGTGCCGTCAGATTCCAATCGCCCAAGAAGTAGCGCAGCGGAAGTGGAGATGGATCGGGCATACTCTCGGAAGAGGAGCAACGAACCTCGCTAGTATCGCCTTTGAGTGGAGGCCTCAAGGTGGAAAGCGAGCTCGTGGTCGCCCTGTACACACGTGGAGAGCGAATTGCGAGCCGTAGGTCTGACCTGGAGCGAAGCCAAGAAGGTTGCTCAAGACAGAAAAGCGTGGAAGGATCTTGTGGAGGCCTTATGCACCTCCGAAGTGCCCTAGGAATTATTTACAACAACAACAATGTGGGCAGCACTGTATCTACTTGAACTGCAGGCTTAGCACATGATTCATCATCATCAGCCATGATAGTCCACTGCTGGACGTAGGCCTCTCCTATTAACTATGCGTATAGACGCATTAGGAGGTAAATGCCCATAATCACCACGCAGGGCAAGCGGATTGGCGATCGCAGTAATGTGTCCACTATGATGACGCTGCTGTCCATCATCAATCTTTTATAAAATAATGGTCAGTGACACTTCAATCCCTTAGTCGACTCTTACGACACCCGCAGGAGTTAGGGTGGTGACAAATGTATTCTTACTGCCGTCACCACACGGCCTTAGGGTGCCTGAAAAGCGCAAAAATTATTAGAATACTATTCTGACATGACTTGCGTAAATTGCGGAAAAGCGGACACTGACATGATGGAGCGTTCACTAACTTTCCGCGGGAATTTGTAAGTTTTCGCAAAGTTCGTTTTCCGCCTTGTCTAATAGCCTTTGAATAATGAGACGACTATAAAAACTGAAACGTTTTAACTTTGGGATAAGGCTTTTGACGTCACGTCATTGTAAGTAGAAAATACTTTACAAAACTAAGAAATGCCCCCTTAAAATGTTTACATAAGTATATAAAAAGCACTATTACATCATCATCATCATCTCAGCCATAAGACGTCCACTGCTGAACATAGGCCTCCCCTCTGGACCTCCACATGTACCGGTTAGATGCGACCTGCATCCAGCGTGTCCCGGCGACCTTCATAAGGTCGTCTGTCCATCTTGTGGGTGGACGTCCTACCCTGCGTTTGCCTAGCCGTGGTCTCCACACTTTTCGAGCACTTTTCGACCCCATCGTACTACATAGGTACTCGTATTTAAGATACTGAATACTAAGCAACATTTTTGACCTTTCGTAATCTGTTAAGGTGCATGTAGACCAAACGAGCATTCGCTTATTCTATGCCCCACTCTACAAGATCAATGAATTTCGTCGAATCACGTTTTGTGTAACGAATAACGAACTAATTTCGTAGAGTGGGGATAGAACGAGGGAATGCTCGTTTGGTCTAAATGTACCTTAACTGTTTAAAGTTTAAAATGTGCTATTAAAACTTTTGACCTTGAACATCTAATTTATAGTTTAAATTTTACCAGAATGGCATGAGAAGGCCGATTTCGGCTCCACCGCAGACGAAAGGAGAATCTAAAAGCCAAAACGTGTAAAATTGACAAAACTATCTGCTTGAATATGAGATGATACTTATTGTGAGATCATATTTACCATATCATATTTTACATAACTTCATAGTGCACGTAACAACTGTAAAACAGCATGAATAAACAAGCGCTGTAAAACGCGTCCGAAGTTGGCGGGAACAAAAGGCGTCAAGTGAATAACTGATGAAGCGTCACCGCTGTCTGACGACGGAAATAGATGGAGCCGTCGATAACGGAGATATAATCCGGTACAGTCGCCTTCAGTTATACACGGCGGGCTTGAGTAACCCGACAAACTTGAAGGGTGTATTCCTGAACATATTTCGAGACTATCATATGAACTTTTCTGGATTGGACGTTTCAGGATAATGACGTTTTTCAAAAAACTATTTTCATCATGTCACTGAGAAATGCTTGCACGATTAAAGTTCTGACACTAATAGATTTCATCTTGACATACTCACTGATTAAAGTTGGAGCAGAAAAATGTTCAAATAAATAAAAAGAACAAAACTCTTAAAAAAAGTTTTTCCCCACAATTGATTACTGGTCATCTATAAAAAAATCAAAATGTCGCAAAAAGAACTGCATATATCAAATTAGTACATTACGATACAAGTGCGAAAAAAATGAAGTTCGAAACGAGTGGCGATAAATTAAAACACGACCAAAAGGAGTGCTTTAAATCGACACGTGTTACGAATTTCGTTACGACACAAGAGTACGACGTTTTTCAGTACATATGGCCCTCCGAAGCTTTTGACCTGACGTAAAATGAACCATTTCTCGCACTAGAGCCTAAAAAGTACACCGTCTGTACTAAAAAAGGGTTACTCATGCATATATACAGGGTGGATAAGAGCGGCCACGGTGATCACAAAGATCTGACCAGGACTCTATTGTCCTGGCGATAGAGTGTATATTCGGATGTTGACCACAGTGGTGATGACGACTGTACCAGTGCCACTGTCATTGTTACATTAGTTGATAATGCTGAAATACATACTACAGTTGAAGGGTCCTCCTCGGAAAGAACATGTCTAGTCAATTCAAATTACAGAAGGAATAACCTTACTTTTAACACATTTTTTTTAAGCACTGGACATGTTTTTTCCGTGGACCCTTCACTTACAGTTTGCAATCAGCGTGAAATCGATGCACGTAACATATTTGAGCAAAAAAAAACGTACTAGGACTAGGGACGTACAACGTTATCTCTGTGAACGAAATTAAGGAAAGTAACATTGCAAGGACTTTCCGTAGATTTTGAATGTCATTAAAAAGTTTCAATTCCTGTTCACAAAAGTAATATTGAGATGTATGTGATCCTCGTTCGTCCCTGAGATGTATCAGATGTATGTGAGTAAAACGACCGTGAAATGCAATAGCTGATTTATTACTGTTGGTTAGACAGGGCCGATGCGCTAACGCAGTAGCGCATACAAGGTGTTTTCAAATTAGTTACCGATATCTTAGGTATGCATGTGTTCATGATAACGAACAACTTTCCTTATGGGCCTCATATCGAAATCTTGAAAAAAAAAATCATTTTCTATGAAAAGTTGATCACCCGGTGGAACCACTTTGTATGGAAAGGCATTTTTTTTTTCAAGATTTCGATATGAGGCCCTTAAGGAAAGTTGTTCGTTGTCATGAACACATGCATACCCTAAGGTATCGGTAACTAATTTGAAAACACCTTATAGATACATGTACATGTAGGTATTCGCATATATGTCAAATATTTACTAAGACCGAAGATTGTCACGAAGGCACTACTCAAAATGAGCAGGATCAATATACTATAATAATTAGTAATAAGTGTTGGATTCAGTATCGATTGATTGGATTATCCATAACCTTGACCGCCAAAATTAAGTAATACTAATTACAGTGATTTTTTGGAAGGTATGAAAGGTAGTCTTAAAATCGTTTTTAATATTTTTTCTTGAAGGATTATTGTTTATTGCAGTTAATTAAGATATTTTAGGCACACTACGTCCACGATAATATAATTAAAATCCAAATTGCTTGCAAGATTCCAATTCATATGACCTAGAAACAGTAGTAAAAGTTGCCCTGTAAGAAACGAAAGCTCCATATGAAGAGTCCACAAAAAACATGTCCCGTGCTTAAAAAAATCAGGGCAAATTCACACCTTATTCTGTTAAAAGTAAGGTGGTTTTTCCTTCTGTAATTTGAATTGACTAGACATGTTCTTTCCGTGGCCCCTTCATATACGGTATAAATAAACTCATTTGTCTATGACTTGCAAATGCCTACCGCGGCAAATTGGGGATAGTGTTAAATCGTTAAAGGAACTGCATAAACCGTCACCGCCTGATTGTTGCTTAGCAACTAATCGATGTGGCTCTATTTATGCGCTCATAGGTTCTGAAAAAAGGAATTAGGCCATTGCTAATGCATGGGTTTTATGATACTGACAACATTGTCACATCTTTTGTTGCTATACCTTTTGTTCAAACACTTTAGTTCAAAGGAATTTTACGCCTTCTGAATGTGAAATGCTGAAATGGAATATATACCAACCAACATATACCAGCTGATTTATATGCCATTCCCAGTTTATTATTATTATTCTGTTGACTGGTTCCGTAAGCATAAGCTCTCTATTTATACTCTCGAATTGTAATATAAATTGATAAAAATTTCGCATTTACTCCAAAGTCTGCTTCTTTTGGAGGGGTGGAAAAATTATTACACTGCTCTGCGTTTTCCCCGAACTTAAGTATTTGTTCTTACGTTATTTTCTTATATGTTAACTTACCTCACAGTCCTCACGATACAGGCTTGGCCTAGTGTTGTTCTTAAAATCTACTGCTTACTGTTTGCTCTTCAAATCTACTTACTGTATTCTGTTATATCATAAACTCTGTTGTTATTATAATTAATTATAATATTATGTAGTAGTTTGCTTTTTGGTCAATAAATAAATTTGTATTTGTTACAAATATTCCGATTATCATTGACCTATTTTCCTATTATGGTAACTGTAAATGATATTCTTCTCTTTATCCACACAAATATATTGGCTGGCATGTTAAACTAACTTAACCTCACAAAAGCCCAAGGTAACCCTTATCAGGCCTGACGTGCGTGGAAACAATGCCCCATTTCTAAAACATGAGCTAAAGTAGTACAAAAACATAGCAATCCTTTCCTATTTATACCTTTTTGTAAATGTTACTAATATAATTTTGTATATGCAAAGAAAATGTGAAAAGCACTATGATTTTTATAAAATATTTGATAAATGTCGTGATGAATGATAAAAGTTGCGCACGTGAGATACAGCTGAATAATTAATACCTTACCTTACTACCTTATTCTAGTGTTGACAAATAATAGTTTGCCTGGTTACTTAATATATCGCAAAAAGGTTGTTTTTGTGCAACAAACATCTTCGTACAAATAAACATATTATAAGCCGAAGATTTTTTTTTTTCTAAATTGATTGGATTGAAGATCGCATATTAAAACAGGGTTAACTATTCTTTTTCTGTAATAAGATGAGACTATAAACTTTCTACCCATCCACAATAACATATTTGATTAATTTAATCAAGAATAGGCCATCTATTTTCGCAGTGCGGTGTACTCTGGAACGCTCTTAAGATATATTTCATGTTTGCAATCAGTAGTCATTTCTCATTGTGTAGGACGTGCAAATAGGGCTGACTTAGAAAGTTGTTCAACCGGTCTAGGAAAGTTCCAGTCTTTATTTAGATCTTGAATTATTTTATTCAAAGAATTTATCCTTCTCTTATTACCTACGCTAAAAAAGAGTATTTTATTCTTCCTAACGATAAGTGACGTTTTTATTTTACCTAACTATCAAGACTTCAGTAATTTTATTTACACATTCCCGTTAAATATTGTACTTTGTAAATTTATTGACTATAAACTAATTCAGAGTCACGTTTACATGTGACTTGCTTACATTATCTCTATGATTTGCACATTTTTGTTCAGACATTCTTTCGAGCTGTTCGTGAATTATTTTATTTAGTTCATTCCATTGTAACGTACGATCAGTCAGCTTAAAATAGATGATGTACGGTAATGCTTACGGAGATCGTATTCTTTATTTCGATAATCCTTTTTGCCTGTACAAGAATTGGTATTTGAAGGTTTTAAAACGTGTTCAGAATATGATCAGATTTGAGATGTAACTTTGTATTTTAAGGAATCCTTCTCGTCTTCTCTCTTTCCTCCCTTGTATGATTGCGTGCATTATATGCGTTTAACTTAACGTTTCCGATAATACGAGTAATACCCGCATCGTCATTAACGCCTTTCCACTCAATTATAAAGCAAACAAAAAGTGTAATGTTAAAAATTGTCATAAGAACTTTTAAGTTATAGTTACGAGAATAAATATCAAAACTCAAAAACCATTTTCACCGAGTACTAAAATATCGGATAATTTAGTAAACCTAGTTAGTAAATCAAATCTTAATCTGCGTGCCAAATGCAAAAGTTATTCCCTAAGTAATGATTTTTGTCTTAACGTGTGTATATTTTTTTAGATATCTCGTTTCTAAACATTACGACAGAATCCTTTAAAAATGAATCAATCATTGGTGGGGTCGCATCCTATATTTTGACATGTTTGAAGGCCTGAAGAAGGGTAAACGGTAAGTATGATTGAAACGAGTGCCTGTCTCATTTTTAGACAGTTCTATATTGACTGGAATATGCGTTGGTATGTCTACAGGGTTCGTATTTTTATGTCTCTTAACAAATTAAAATATACCGTAAAACAAGCGTAACTCTGAAAATAAAAAAGACTTGCCACAGAAAATTACATTACAAGTAAAAATGTTCTTGCGGCTAAACTGCACGCAATCTCATAGATAAAATGGCAAATACCTACCAGACTCAATTTAGGTACGTCCCGGTGAAACTAAAGGTCGTGGGTTCAAATCACGGAGCCGTACCTATATGTTTAAAAAGTTTTTACTTTAATTAAAATCAATTCAAACATCAAAACTTTTTAACTGCTAAACCAGCTAGACTATCCATTTTGCAATTCTGTCTAGCAATTTAGTCGTATCACGTCCCAAGAGACGTCATACACTGGTTTGAAAAACACCGTCTACAGAATTTTACGATAATTGCACCCGTACATTAGAAATACGAGTGCTTTATTTTTAGTATGACTGAGCCCCGTTCATTGGCCGATGTATCGTGTTATACTATTTCTGTGTTTCCGGCGCACACTCGATGGCTTTATGGGTATTTTAATGCACGTTTATGTGAAATATTCGATATCTATTGTTTCTAATATTGGAGATCTTTTATCACTTATATCTCCGATGTTATTCTCTCTTTGTTTTAGTATTATCTTTAACATTTTTATGAACTTTATTTTTTATTATTTGCACTGAAATTCCGTGTTGTATTTTGTTTGTTATCACATCCGTTAATTGTAACAACCTAACAACCAGTCCAGCTAATATAGGGAAAAAATATTCCTTGTGTAGGTATGTGTTTATGTACATAGACATTAAAATTATTTTATAACTGACCTATTTAATAATTTTATCATTACCTATTATTTTATTTTCCTAATACTTACATTGCGTCATCGATCTCTTTATTTATTACTTATATCCTTTTTATAGAGTAATCATGTTCGATTGTTTAAACGTATGAATATATCACCTATGCTGAACCCCACACCTGTAGTTTATTTTGAGCTGGTTCATATTTTCATTTATCGCCTCGCCTACACAGACATTGTTGCCCCCTATCACTGACCTATTCAACATCACCCGACATTTCTATTTTATACTTCATTGTTATTTTGTATC
>JALPQI010024428.1:0-14153 GCA_025490895.1 Thaumatotibia leucotreta
TGAAGTGTCACTGACCACTACGAGTATTTGATAAGAAATTGATGATGTGCTGCAGCGTCATCATAGTGGACACATTACTGCGATCGCCAATCCGCTTGCCCAGCGTGGCGATTATGGGCATTTACCTCCTAATACGTTTATACGTATAGTTTATAGGAGAGGCCTACGTCTAGCAGCTGACTATCATAGGGTGATGATGATCGCACTGCCTGTATGTATGTACCCATAATTTGCTAGTCGTCTCTCGCCCTATCCCATTATATGCCGGCTAAATAGATTTCGGCAAAATCCGTCAGGAAACTTATAACCAGCTTGTTAGTTCGATACGCGAACTTTTAACTATCCTGGCGAACTACGTTTAATCCCTCACCTGGTTATAATGATCCGATGTGGATTATCGATTTTGAAGGTAACTTTACAGCTGATCGATCGAAGAGGTAAACTAAATCAAAGTAGATTAAAATAGAACAGAACTTTGGAAACATCGAAATAAGCACAAAAGAGAGGTACAGAAGTCAAACACCATGTACTTCACATTTTAAGCGACTCAAAAAAAAGGAGAAGTTTTTTGTTGTATGTATGTTACCCGATATTTCCGAGAATCGTGAATCGATTTTAATTTTTTTTGTGATCGATCGTGTATAACCCCGAGATGGTCCCGTTGACGCCAAGTTGGGGTCTGATGATGGTATCTTGGAGAAATGGAGAGATCTCTTCAAATGTTATAGGTACCTACATGTATGGCGCTTTTGGTTACATTTAATAGAAAACTAATACAGAACAATTTATTAGGTACCTTAACGCTTTATTATCCAACCACAATTACCACATGTCCAATAAATTCAAATTCAATTTGAAGGTAATTATTACCTTCTGGTTAATTGTGACGTGGCCATTCTCTAATTCAGGTTTAATTTAATGCCATTTACATAAAATAAGCCAACAATTATGGGATTAGGAGCAAAATTAGATAATTATTTCGAAATATTAATTAGGTGCGGTGTTAATTTAGTATAATTTATAATTAGAATTGTGCAGTTGATTTTCATTAAACATTTTTTTATTTTCTGCCATATTGTATTCGTGACATCAGTTAAATGAAAACGATTTTTTCTAATCTTGAAAAGAAAATAGTACATGCACACATCAAGGGAGGTAAGTACGGAATTACTAACGAGAGTGTTAGAAGTGATCGAACGTCTATTACCCCGAGATGGTCCCGTTGGCACCAAGTTGCGGTCAGATGATGGGATCTTGGAGAAATCGAAGGATCTCTTCAATTGTTATAGGTACATGTATGGCGCTTTTGGTAATTTTCATTCATTTACAAGAATTTGCATTCAGAAAGTAGGATTTGAGGAAACCAATGATGGAAACAAATCGGGAATCTTGGAGAAACCGGTTGAAGTCGGTTTTTTAAATTTTTAATTTGGTGATTATAAGATTACGATATGAGTCAAAGCCCCAATTTCCTCTTCCACGATTTCATAAGCCAGTTTATCGACTTTTTAAATATTATTAAACACATACTAACCTCACAGCTAACCGTGAGCTTGTACCAAATGCACACATCAAACATGTATTTGAATCAACAAATTAATAACATCAAAGAATCTGTACGCAATAAAGATTGCAAAGCAAAATCGACCACTTCCCATTAGGTAAGTGGTACAGGAAAGATATTTATATAGGTACCTACCAAATCTACTAATGGTAGACTACCATTACGGAACTTCATTGCTACAATAATATGGGATCGGGTTGTCACAATTACAGAAATATATACAGGGTGCTCGCGAGGAAACCAAAAGATTTTAATGCTGGATTCCTGACCATGTTTAGTCTTTAATGTTATATAAAATTTTCTGGATTCGGCTTGGTTTCAGAGATAATCAACTTTTTTTCGAAATAAGTTTTTCGAGGTAACTCGTCATTACACAATGTGTTAGAATATTACCACACCTTTTGCCTGACAATCTAAAAATACGAATAGACTTGACAAAATAACCTGTACCTAAAAAAAAATTGAAATAAATAATTTCAACAAATTGTTGTTATGATAAAAAGTACTGGAAATGTTAAAAAGTATTCAAAAAGACTAAAAAAAGAAAAAAAAAATTTTTGGTGGAATTGACATTAGGTCTCATAATATTTTTTGTTTATTTTGATGTCTAGAATGCATAGTTAAAATCCTTCGGAATGCTCGCGAGCACCCTGTATACATAAATGAACCTCTTTAGCTGTATATGATTACCTACTTAAAAGTTCGAAAGAACGTCTGAGAACTCGTAGGCATCCAGGTAGATACATTGCATTCAGGGACTGAATACCGGTATTTTACTCATACAACAGAACTGTTCTTTTTTCGTTCTTCGGTAAATAAATTCGAAATTAATGGAGCAATTTAAAAATACGAGTATGGTAATAACATAGCATATTGAGTACTACATAAAGAGAATACAATATTTTAAAATATTGTGTTATATCGAGGCTTTTCAAAAATACCGGTATTCCCTGATTGCATCTGCACCCCCATTACATCCACACAGTAAATGCAAAATGTTTGACCACAAACGTGTCAAGATACTAAGTCCTCTGTAATGAGGTCAAACATCCGCTGGTTTTTCGTGAGCGTTTACGATTTCGGCCGGCAGTCGTAAAGCTCAGATTTTGCGGGTTTGTCTCACACCGAATAGAAATATTCAGTGTGAGGCAAAACTACAATTATAAATTCAAATTCAAATTCAAATTATTTATTCATGGTAAAAACATAAAGTTAAAATAACATGAAATTAGTGACAAAACAATAACATGGATAGTTTACCACGAAAAGGTCTCGCCTCAGCATATTGCTAACCCGGAAGTAAGCGCTGATCTTCCGGCGAGACCGTTTGTAGGCCACTATAGATAGTGTGACACGGCCTTAAAAAACTAAAACTGAACGCATGCATCTTAAATGTTACAGAAATTTCAAATTGGCAACACAGCGCCATCCGGTCAATGGTATGACAATATTGACAATGACATTACTACTGTATAAAACATATAATCTATACATAATCAAAGGACGGGTATGTAGATCAGTCGGTAGTGACCCGATTTGAACAAAAATCGAAAAATATATTATTAAAAGGCTTGCATCGGTCGTATGAATATTGTTAATATTAATTTTTAATATATATTTATTTTCAAAACTACAATTTATGTACATAGATTAAATCTAACTAATCTACTTAACCTAACCTATATCTAAGATTGGTCCTTGTGGCATTGTACCGAGGATGCTGGCGGCATTTCCTCGCTGTATCACAATACTAATTAATTTAAAACATATATTATACAATATAAGCTGCTACTGTTAGCTAACGTTAGAATTATCAAATGTTAGCCTTCCATCCCCAGATTATTCTAGCACAGTTATGTAGAATTAGAATTTTTCCTGCAGCTAAACTGAATAAACAGTTTTGCAAAGCACTGTAATTTTGATAACATTTTTGATAAAATAGTTTTGCTGACCAGATATTTCAAAATCTGTATTTTAGTAAAATCAATTAAGACTCCTTAACTAAAAAATCTTTAAATAATTAAGGTTAAGACTATGTAATATTATGTAACTTACCTTGAAATAAACAGTTTTTTTTATAAAGCTTTAATTTTGCGACCGAGTAATTTACCAAAATAGTCTTAATACTAAGGCGGTAATTAAAAGGGGTATTCGTTATTTTGCTGTGTATACATGACATATAATACAGACAATATGACACTTTCACTGTATGGCTTTATAGACAATTTACGTTATACTCGGTTTCGTCCTCAATATTAGCATAAGACACACATGTAGTATCGCGTAGCGCATGCCATTTCACACTATTTTGAGAATTAAAAATCTTTTTTTTTTTTTTTTTGTAAGGTAGATTGCCCACCAGCTCCCGACTGTCTACCCGTACTTCATTCGCTTTTTAGTGCCCCGCCGTTTCACATCGCGCTCCCGTGTTAAAGTGAAAAATATCAGTGATTAACGTTTTTCAAAATGCCTAAACGTAAACGCGAAAAGGATAAGGAAAGTTATGATTATCTTTTAAAGAAAATCAAGCGGATATTATAATTAAACGCGACAAAGCCATTGAGAATAAACAAAAGCAACTCACCTCGGCTATAAGCTGCTTAAGCGAGGCTATAACGCTCCTTGTGTCAAATAAAGAGAAAAATACACCCCTGTTAAAACTCTTGATAGATTCAAGTAGAATCTTATGTCTGGTCTCTGTGCTGACACCATTACCAGGCGTAATTTTTTATTGAACGCCATGAAGAAGGAAATGAAGGATCAGCTCCAAAACACAAAAATAGACAAGTTTTTATTCAGCGAAAACTTGGCTGATACTTTAAAATCGGCTAAAGCCATTACAAAATCCGGAGCAGACCTCAAGATTTCGGTGCCTAAGCATCAGGCTAAAAAGCCTAATACGAGTTATAAAAATAAAAATTTAAACTGGAAGCCGGGCCCAGCTCGCAGGCAGCCGGGGCCGTCACGAGCGAAGGAGCCTGCGACGTCGACGAGTCATCGGCCCATGCACACCTCGAGGCCATCGCAGCATCAGCAGCACTACAGGACGAGCCACAAACATCGCGATCGTTAGCAACGGTAATACCAGGAGGTAGATTAGCAAAATTTTATACTCAATGGCTAATGCTCACAGATGATCCCTTAGTATTGTCTTATATTAAAGGTTATAAAATTCCATTTTCTAAACCAGTCTCACAATTAGTACCACCTAGTATAACAAAATACTCCAGTCAAGAAAAAATACATATTTGTGAATCTATTTTAGATTTACTGTCAATTGGAGCAATCTCACAATGTGAGGCGCAGGACGATCAATTTTTGTCGCCTTTTTTTCTTATACCCAAACCTAATGGAAAAATGAGATTTATTTTAAATCTTAAATCTTTAAACAAATTCATAGATACGACTCATTTCAAATTGGAGGACTTGCGCACTGCTTTAAAGTTAATTTCAGAGGAATGTTATCTAAGTACATTAGATTTAAAAGACGCTTATTTTCTTATTAAAATACATGAAAATGACAAGAAATATCTGAGATTCCAATTTGAAAATAATATTTTCGAATTTAATGTCCTGCCTTTTGGGTTAAGCACTGCACCTTTTGTTTTCACAAAAGTTATGAAACCAGTAGTGAAGTTGCTAAGATCATGTGGTTATTTATCTACCATATATCTCGATGACTTATTGCTTATCGGTAAAGATTATAATGAATGTACAAAAAATATAAAAGATACTAAAAAACTTCTTACATCTTTAGGCTTTATTATAAATAAAGAAAAAAGCAATCTCAATCCTTCAAAGTCTTGCAAGTTTTTGGGATATATAATAAATTCAGAGAAATTAGAAGTTACTCTTCCAAAAGAAAAAATATTAAAAATAAAAAATAAACTTGAAAAATTTTCTTCAATTAAACGATGCAAGATAAGAGATTTCGCAAGTTTTGTCGGTCTGCTTACATCTGCATGTCCAGCCGTGGAATACGGCTGGCTTTATACGAAACTTTTTGAAAGGTACAAATATTTGAACTTAAAAGATCAAGATAATTACGATATCTTTATGACTATCCCAAACAACTTACGCACTGACTTTGAATGGTGGAAAAATAAATTAGAAGATTCTAGTTGTAAAATCAAAGCTGATTATTACGCTTTAGAAATTTTTTCCGATGCCTCAACTACTGGGTGGGGGGTAGCATGTGGAGATCAGAAGGCAAGCGGACCTTGGAATGCAGATGAACGTAAAAACCATATAAATTTGCTAGAAATTATGGCTGC
The DNA here is from genome assembly GCA_025490895.1 of Thaumatotibia leucotreta. Taxonomy (NCBI): domain Eukaryota; kingdom Metazoa; phylum Arthropoda; class Insecta; order Lepidoptera; family Tortricidae; genus Thaumatotibia; species Thaumatotibia leucotreta. The sequence continues at coordinate 5,839 of JALPQI010024428.1, forward strand.
ATTTATTGGTCTAAAAATATTTTCCAAGAATTTATATGACAAACAAATTCTTCTTCGCATCGATAATACCACCGCTATCTCCTACATTAATCGAATGGGAGGTATACAGTTTCCCCATTTAACAGAAATTACAAAGCAACTTTGGCAATATTGCGAAATGAAAAAACTGTTTGTATTTGCGTCATACATTAGCTCTGCGGATAATTTTGTAGCGGATCAGGAGTCGAGACGTACGCATCCTGATATCGAGTGGGAACTTGCTAGCTATGCGTTTCAAAATATTGTGAAAGAGTTTGGCATCCCCCATATCGATTTATTTGCTAGTCGAATAAATAATAAATGCCCGACCTACATATCTTGGCACAGAGACCCAGACGCGTATGCGATAAATGCATTTACAGTCTCCTGGTCTAACTTTTACTTCTATGCTTTTCCTCCTTTCACTATGATCTTAAAATCATTGAGAAAAATTATTAACGATAAGGCTAGAGGTATAATGGTGGTCCCACAGTGGCCCACGCAACCGTGGTATCCATTATTCAAAAGTTTATTGGTTTCAAAACTTTTAGTTCTAGAGGCAAATACTAATCTCATTTTATCTGCTACTTGCAGCCGCCGGCAGGTGCGCTCGCAGACTACCCTGGTGGCAGGAATATTATCCGCGAAGCGATGATAAGAAGAGGTGTTCCACCATCTTCTACATATATAATGTTAGATTCACTGTCGCATAATTCATATAAACAATATGAAGGGTGCTATAAAAAGTGGTTCATTTATTGCAATGAGAATAAATTGAACATTTATGATGTGTCAATTCCAGAAATCATAAAATTTTTAACAATGTTGTTTACCAATGGGGCCCAATATGGCACATTAAATTCTTATAGATCCGCTCTCTCATTGATCGCTAATGATAAAATCTCCGACAACGATGATTTGAAGCGATTTTTCAAAGGAGTATTTCGATCTAGACCTCCACTTCCTAAATATAACGAGACCTGGGAACCATCCGCTGTGCTAGAATTTTTGGCAAAATGGTATCCTAATGAAAATTTATCACTTGAGCAGATATCTAAGAAATTAATAACACTTTTGGCTCTCATTACAGCTCATAGAATGCAAACGCTAGGAAATATTAAAATATGCAACATTGAAAATTGCTCAGATAAAATTAAAATAAAAATTCCAGACCTCATAAAAACGTCGCGGATTGGTTCTACACAACCGTTATTGGTCTTGCCCTTTTTCAATGAAAAACCCGAAATTTGTCCGGCAAGAACAATTAACTCATATTTGCAAAAAACTAAGAACCTTAGAAATCAGGCAGATTGTCTTTTTATAAGTTTTAAAAAGCCTCATAAACAAATTGGTACACAAACGTTGAGTAGATGGGTTAAAAGTATTTTATCGCTAAGCGGAATTGATACGTCATCGTTCACTGCGCATAGTACCCGGCATGCCGCCTCTTCGGCTGCGCTTAGATCAGGGGTTAGCCTAGATAGGATACGCAAAACTGCGGGCTGGAGTTCTAACTCACAAACATTTGCCAAATTTTATAATCGCCCTGTTATTGATTCAAATGATGATGATTGTTTTGGCTTATCAATCATGAAAAGTTAAATACATAAAAATGTATTATAAAATAATTATTATAATGAATACCTAATACTATAATTGTATCTATTAGTAAATAATTATACATACTTACCTAATAATGTATACAGACATTAACCCTTACATATAAAGTAAAGATGATTTAAGTAAGAGTAACAAGGTATTTTATTCTATCTTTCATACTTTTACGATCTTCGTCTCTAAAAGTCTACATGTGTGTCTTATGCTAATATTGAGGACGAAACCGAGTATAATTAGAGATTAAACGAACTTACCTGTAAGTGAAGTTCTATCCTAATTATGCGAGGGTTTCGTCCGAAGATATTAGCAACCCTCCCACCACAAGGTGTACTAGAGTTACACCCCAGAGATCGTAAAAATATGATAAACCTTGCTGGTCATACTCTCAAAGAAATGAAGTACGGGTAGACAGTCGGGAGCTGGTGGGCAATCTACCTTACAAAAAAAAAAAAAAAAAAGATTTTTAATTCTCAAAATAGTGTGAAATGGCATGCGCTACGCGATACTACATGTGTGTCTTATGCTAATATCTTCGGACGAAACCCTCGCATAATTAGGATAGAACTTCACTTACAGGTAAGTTCGTTTAATCTCTAATTATAGTTTTTTTGCCAATCAGTTATTTTGCGCGGTATTCATTCCTGGTATTTATTACACATACCTAAGTAACGGTGTAACATGCGGCCGGTATAAATAGTTATCGCATCATTTATAACATCGTTTCATACTATTATAATTAGGTTTATTGGTGTTATAAACATTTACGCTTAGTTTTACGAACTGTTTTTATTGACACTGCGGTGTGAGGTGCGGACAAATGCAAATAACTATGGCGGTTTTAACTAAATTTAATGAATTGTTTATTAAATGCTGGTTTTGCGGTGACACGATGTGTAGTAATTTAAAACAGCTGTAGCCACAACAATATGGTTTTATGTGAATTCAGTTTCGTATTGATTTCACTTACGTTGAAGAGCTTTTTAATCTAGTTGAAGTAACCTAATTAAAATTGGTAGTATTTAGCTATCTCTTAATCCAGAGATGTTTTATATATACAAGGTGCCCACGAGGAAAGGGACAAAATTCTAACAGCATATTCCTAAGACTAAAAGAAGCAAATAAGGTTAAATGAGTTTTGGTCAAAGCCGCAAAAAAAATTTTTTTGTTTTTTTTTTTGATGTTTTGAATGTCTTAATACACATAAAAAAAGATTTTATTAATCAAACTATCGCAAAAATGCGTTTTAAGTTTTTTTAAGTTTAAGTTTTTTTTACATTTGCTAGGTAATTAAAGATATTTTTATGTCTGTCAATTAAGTGTGACAAGACTAAGAGAACATGGTGACTAAATCGTTTGATCAGAAATCCGCTGTTGAATTTTTTCCCTTTCCTCATGGACACTGTAGAGATAGTTATGCATTTTTTGAAATATGATTGCAAGTTATTCATAAATATGTAACATTATTATGTCTAAAATAGGCCAAAATCGTATGACGTGACTGATCGTATTACGTGTACGAATAATTTTCAATACAGTGTGTGTCTTTGATAGCGACATTGCTTTTAAGTAATGATAGATTAAAGTGTTGTTAACCATTTTAGTAAAATAATATAACGATTGCCTTTATTATTTAAGAGTAATTAATTTTTATAAAAATCTCGAGCAGCAATGTAATGCAAACATTTATTTGACGTTTCTGAGAGGAAAAGCTAGTTTCGTTTTCATTTTAATTCGATCAAATCATTAAAGTAACTGCGAACTGTTGCCGACGTTAAATTATTTACTGAATTATCCATTACTAGAAAATACTACAATTTAAAACATGCGAGATTTGGACTACACTAGCACAACAAATTTACATCAACAATTCTTTCTGTGTCTTACTGTCTTAGCCAGCACATTTTGAATCGTATTATTCACTGAACTGATATCAAAAATCACTGTACATACATTATCACTTCTTAGAAATCACATTACCTAGTTCAAACATTTTTATTAAATTTATTAGGAAAGTCTGTTGATCAACAAACTTGATGTTATCTTAACATTTCAACTCAATCAATGTGAAGTTTTCAATCGGTACATAAACAAAACGATTATCTGATTCCGCCTTCTTAGTTAACACAAAATTACCTAGCGCTTAATCGTCTCTGTCGCACTTATAAGAAAGAATGACAAAGACGGAAAACTAAAATACTCTACTGACCGATAGCCATTGGCAACTTGGCTAGGCACCCTGGGCTGTTAAGTTCTTTTCTTATGAACAAGGGTCATGATTTTTGACGGACTTGTCATCGAAAAGTGTCACCGACATGTAGGATGTAAATAGGTAGGTAATTAATTGTAATTGTCAGGATGTCACTAAGAGCGAGATTTCAATGAAATCATATGTCAATTGTTAGGTTTAATTTATTAGTTATTGTTATTACTGATACATTGCGTGCCGAATTAATTTGTATAAAAAATGTTTTTTAAATACCTTAACTAAATATGCTAATTTCAGTTAATTAAGACTTGTACTTTCACCCCTTAAAAGGAATGTCGTTATGAAAGACACACGCTGTATATTCCTTTTATATCTTTATACATAATTTCATGATATTTAATGGAAACATATTAAAAAGCATTCTTGTATCTCAAACACATGCTGAAATTTTCATGTGTATCTATTTTGTATCATTAAATACTGAAATTCGCTAGAAATAAAACCAAATGGCTATTTTCATGTGATAAACCTATATGAAAAATAATTGATTTACATGTAAAAAGCTCCAGTTTTTACAATTCCACGAAATTAATGCGAATGATATCGCAATTCAAATTCAGCACGAATATAATAAATTAAATTATACACTTACTTCATTTAATAACAGTTTCCCGGTAAATTATTTATGTATGTATACTAACCCAATTATATTATTTACAATCGATATCGGGAACCAAATGCATATAAAATGTAGGTCAGTGCGTCGAATTTTAAATTTAAACATGGCGAAGCGATATCATCTGTTTAATACCGGTGACAGAGTCAATGTAAATAAAGTACTCCATCTTTCAACTTGACTAGGTACATAGACGAGCCAGCAAATAAATCTTAATATTATTCTCCTGCCTACGTGTATCCTACCCAAAGTACATTCATCGTCATCATCATATCAGCAGAAAGATGTCCACTGCTGAACCTCCCCCAAAGATTGCCATAATGACCGGTCCTGGGCCACACGCATCCAGCGGACTCAGTCCAAAGTACATTGGCTTTAAACAATTTTATAGGTACTAGTTAATACTATTTATCCCATTTACACATAAATCAACCATTTTATACCATTAACCAAACTATAAATCAACAATTTACCAATGTTGACAGTAATGGAATTTGTAGGTATACATTCTGTCTCGAAAACGAGACTCCATTAATATATTATTTTAAATTTTTGTCTAAACATTACAATGAAGCACTCTAAGACTTACCCCCTTATTCATAAAAGCTTCCTAACTTAACAAGCCGCTAAGTATTGTTTGACCCTTTCACTTTTGTAAACACATTGATAAGACCGAAAGGGACAAACGATACTTAGCGACTTGCTAAGTTAGCAGATGTTTATGAATAAGGGGGTTATATTTTACCTGGTAATTTAAACTATACAGGATATTTTTGAGAAAACTTTACTTCCCAACACACTGGTGCCTCGATTTTGATTTTTTTTCCATTGACACAACAAAGTGGCTCCACTCCACCTTATCGTAAGTGAAAAGTGTAGCCCAAATCGCTGTGGCAACGAACAGGAGACCAGCAGTAACCTGTCAGTTGTCACCGCCTTCCTGGTCCGCTAGAAGCTTCTTCACGCTTCGTTTAAAGGGTCCCAAAGTCCCAACTTATACATATGAATAAATAAACTTATATTACTGTTTCAGTACATACTACGCTTACTTCAAATTTAATACCGGTACAGACAATGACCGAACATTGCACGTTGTACTGATAGCTATTTTCAACTCTATTCTCTATGTAATAAAAGTCACGGCGAGATATGGATCGGTACTGCAAAATTAAGAGAATTTTGTGGAAATGGGGATCGTTCGTGTGAAAGCGAAAATATCTGATCGGTATTGTGATAAAATGATGTATGCTGTTGATAATGATGGTAAAATGAAATGTGTTTTATCAACAGTGATCGGTTTTAAGTTTCCCCTAGCGGGATTTCGCGTATAAAAAAATTACGGATGTCACTATAAAATTGTATTTAAGTAACACAATTGTATTATACACACAAGAGCAAACTTTATGAAACAGAAATATGGCAATATAACTAAAGTTTATTTTTATAGAAGACCCGCCATCCAAAAAACCGATCACTGTTGATCAATCTGAGGTCAGGTTGTTATTATTATTGTAGTGTTAAAACTATTGCTACTACTACGAAATATGATTCTGTTTCTTGCATTGTTAACCAGAAATATAATCACCAAATTAAAAATTAAAAAACAACCAACTTCAACCGATTTCTCCAAAATACTATCATCTGTGGTTTCCATCATTGGTTTCCTATCATCAAATCCTATTTTCTGATTGCAAATTCTTGTAAATGAATGAAAATTACCAAAATCGCCATACATGTACCTTTAACATTTGAAGAGATGCCTCGATTTCTCCAAGATCCCATCATCAGACCCCAACTTGGTGCCAACGGGACCATCTCGGGGTTAAGCATTCACAAAAAAAATCTGTTCATGATTCTCGGAGATATTGGGTAATTAATATATGTACATACAAAAAAAACTGTCGAATTGAAAACCTCCTCCTCGGTTTTAGTCGGTTAAAAATTATAGATGACATATAGAGAGCTTGGAATTGCATTAGTATCTTGATGTTACTAAAAGTAACATTCTTAAGGCTGAGCCACATCGGATGCGTGAGCGAGCGCGTGTGCGTAGCGTATGCGTGGCGTGTGCGTTGTAGCGTCGGTAATTTCATAGCAGATGGCACACCGCTACGATTGCAGAAGAAGATTGACTAGGCCAAGATGCTTAGCCAAGTTGCCAATCGCTAACGCTTAGTAGCGTATCGTAGTTTCCCTCTCTGTCACTTTTGTGAAACTACAGCTAACTGTCTTTGTCGCATTAATATGTAAGATCATATATTAGTGCGACAAAGACAGTTCGCTGCCTTTCGTTTACGATTGACGATTAAGCGTTACCGATTGGCAACTTGGCTAAGCACCCAGCACTCCAACTATTTAAGAAGTATCGGAAAACGTTTCCAACTGAATTTAAAACTCTCGCACATGGATTCATAAACGACTTTCGGTTAATAAACACCCAACAATTTACAACGTGTTAACTCAATTCGAATCGATGCCTCCGCCACACGCCAATAATGTATGAATCACAATAAATTCCATTTTCAATGGGAACTGGCCGCCATTTTTGTATGAATCATGGGAATGCAGTTTTGAGCTGTCTGTGTCACCTGGTGATTGTCGCGTTTTTGTCGTGCATGGTGACATGCGTCATTCAGTGTGCTTACCTTGACCTGCTCTCGCGTTAGTAACGCGAATTTCTTTCTATCTATCCCGTAGCCGTAAGGTAGAAGTACTAGTACCCGACGCTGTACCAATACTCGTCATTATAGCTTGAGTTGCCATCGATAAGATAAAATCAACTATTAGGGCATTTAAACGATGGTTAATGTATGTACCTTTAATGCTTCATATCCCAACTTCGAAATAATTAGCTTATATCTAAATTATTTGCATAATTTTAAGACAGACTGACGGTTATTAGGACTGAGTATTAATATTTCCAGTGTCCCAATATGCGACATTGAAACTTGTACTGAAGCGCCATCTATTAAGACTGCCAGCAAAAGCACCTGACGCTTACTCATACAATGGAGTTGACTAAGAAAATTTGCAATTTTGAGAAATTTTGATATTGTCACCCTATAAAATAAATAATATTTAATAAAACTAACAAACTCCTCTCCCAAAACACATGACAATACATCATGTAGATTTATATATTATGAGCAAAATATCGTGATTCAAATAAATATTCTCTGTTGACATGTTGCGCACTAGTACTTCTAGTATTCTACCTTACATGTTACGTACAAAAATGTGTACACTCTAATTAAATATACTAAAAATATCAAAGTTTGCAACACTCACGCTTTCCCACAAGTACTTATGTAAGCGGAAGTACACTCGGCGTGATTATTCAGAACAATCATTAGGGCGATATTTTTAGAGGCGAAACCGCGTCAGTTATATTGCATGTCATCATTTGTACTGAGATTCCGAATTTTAAGAAGACGGTCCAGGTCATAGGAGGCAGCGACTTTGGAGCCGTCACAGTAGCGAAACGCGATAGCGTTTACGCGTGCAGGCTTTCCTGTTGTCTTGTTTGGCTTAAGTGCTTGGTATTAGGATATCCAACAAAAGTGTGTGTGGCATGCGCGTTGCAGCGTAGGAATTGTCATATTTGATGGCACACCGCTTTCGTGGCGTGCATACATGCGTGATTTTCAAGCGGTATGAATACTTGTCTTAACACGCTAACTTTGGTACGGGGTCCCTACAACCCCGTACGAGTATGGTTAGTTAACTGTCGCAGCGAACGTGTTAATCAAATAAATATTTAACCCTCACTGTTACGGATTGTACTACACAATGCACATA